>LR736862.1:5263687-5425155 GCA_902654985.2 Oryctes borbonicus
TGTTTAAATTTACAATGTATCAAATTTGAGTTTGAGCATATTTAAATACAAAAGTTAGTTGGCTGAACAAGTTATTGGTCGAATCGGCAAATCTTTTTTCTCGATAATAAAATCTTTTTCCGCATGTAAATTTTCTTCATTTAAAGTGCATACGTTCATCTTGATACCGTGCTACGGTGCTACGGTAGAAGCAACAAAGCATAAGAGCGGAGCAAGCATGAGCTTATCTTGGGAATTCCTCCAAGTTACACGTACTATATCTGTATATACTGCAGACTCTTAATGTAGTTTAGTTATTTAGCGCTTGTTTAATAATTCAGAAACGTCGCGTATTCCGTGATATCAACCATGGGACAAATTTCATTTAGACTTCTTTATTTCCAGCTCGTCAGACTGAAACAGTATACGTTGATATTAATTTTTCAGTCGGGCTAATTCGAGCTCAAATAGAGCTACGTAAGATCTCGTTTAATTTTGCAAACGTAGATATAATTTAGGAGGATTTTAAATTATTTATTATTTTAATAGTTTTCTCTAGGCGATGGATGCTGGACTTATCTCTCCTATGGAAACTAGCACAGAGCACTAATTAAACTTCTCCAGTAACTACATTATCATTTCAACACAACGAGCCTCGATTAAAAGCTCAATTTATCTTGTAGATCCTTCCAGTTCTTTCTACGCGCACGTCAGTCTTACGAAATTAACTTCGTTTGAATGTTTGAAAGATGAAGGAAATATTTTCGTTGGCGGATGATCTATTATTCTCAATATATTTTCCTCGATTTTTCTGCAGCATTAAAGTATACGCGGTGTATATATATATATATATATATATATATAGATATATAACATCGCACTATAGTTCGAGATGAGATGGATTTACTTACAAGGCATACAGCTTCGGACCGTAACTAATTCGCGCGTGTTATTTATGACACGGCAACATCCTCGCGAGAGCTACAGTACTTTACTGCTTAATTAACCCGTTGAGAGTGGAGGCGTTGTCTTCAGTTCTTTGCGCTGATGTTTAAATCAATTAAAAAAATTTCGGCGCAGTAACTTTGATGAAAAAGAAAACGTATAAGAGGGATAATAGCGAACTTTTCACCAAAAGCAGAGTAGGGCGAAATGTTTTTCTACCGTATGACGTGAGAGAAATATATTTTTCACCTAAAAGGAATTGTATTATAAAGACTTGCTTGAGCTTGTTTTGATACCCGTCTTTAGTTAAAAGGGGCTTAAACAAACATTAAATATGAATTTGGTTGTTCCTATTGAGCATTTTTTGCTGTCAAAGATGCAAAATATGTGTGAGGAAAGCCGTGGAGAATAAATCAAATTATTCTTAAGATCAGTTGCAAATTTGGAAGAGGTTAGCTTAACCGAACATTTACAATTGTCATAAACTTTTGTCTCCAACTGTATTTCAACAAACACAGCCGTAGGTTATACACCTACACAGACGCGTCACGGGTTTCAAGTCCACTAATTAGAGGCGCACTATTAATAGCCTGTCACTAGAACAAGGCTTCATGCCACTAGTACTACCACTACTACTACTATTACTATTACTACCGCTATACTGCTGCACCAGCGACATCTACAACATCTTCCGCACGCTCTATCTTTAGCGCGGAGACTCTCGTAATTAGCTAGACATTAAGTGTTCTCTACTTAGCGAAAGTGTTCGTGCCAAATGCCATCTGCATTATTTATTGAAGTCTCGGCGAAGGTCTCGCATATGTTTTGGCGGATTGACCGGAACTAACCAACAGAAACCGTGTAGCGGATACCGTGATGTCCTACCGTTAAGCTTGGATACGTGCCGCGCGGGTATTAGCCATTAAATTGGCAATTACCGCTGGTTTCGTAGGGACACAACACGGTGACTTGCTAAACGGTCAAATACAAGTTAAATGTATTAGCGATATTGACATGTGATTTTATGTGACATGTTCTTGTTACCTCTCTGATATAAAGGCATGAAATATGAGAGAAACCAATCCAGAAACCTGACAAATTGCTACTATTTTGGATTCTTTCGGAAAAAATGTACGAATGTCATAACTAGAGCTAAATACGAAGATAAGAAAATTCAATGTCTTTGAGGTTGTAAGGCAGTAATTCAAGATAGTCTATCGCCTGTAAAAACTAAAATATACGAGCATTTGTTTCCGTTTCGTAAAGAAAGAGAACAAAAGTTTATTGATGTTATTTCATCGATGATAAACTCAGGTTGCTTTGCGTTTTTAGAACATTGTAGACAACATTTTCAGTTTCATGATAATAAATCTTCACGCTTTAAATACTATAGTTAATTGCACGCGAAATGTCGCAAACTTTTTTTTAAACAAATAATTCCCAACAAACTTTCTAGATTGAGATTCGTTCTCTGATTGTTAGAGAGCTGGTGGGGATTTGGTTTCATCCTCGTTGATAGTAACATGTAATTTAGTTCACATCTAGGTGGTTTAGAAGAAATGGAACCTGCGTTTAAGTAACGATTTTTTTTTGAAATTGTAAAAAAGCTGTTGTAAATTATGCCAACGTGTTTGTCATTTCATCGTCATTTTTCTTGTCATTTTTATTTTCACTAGAGCCTCTAGAAAAATCTAAAAATGGAGGCAGACATGGAGGTTTCTGATGAAAGGTTTAATTTCGAAAACAAATATTCAGATTTATTACATTATTTATTTATTACACATTGTATTTTTCTCCCTCACCTACATCTTCACTATCTGTTATTACATATCTGGTGGATTTTTCATCTGTTATTCTAACAACTTTGGAATGTTCGTCACCACCTACACAAAAGAATCCGATCTATTGAAATCACAAACTCGAAATTTGGATAGTACATTACTTTCGTGTCTAGGCACGCAATAATTTTTTAAGTTTTAGGCCTTAAGCGTGTAAAGTAGAGGAGGTTCGCTTGGAAGTCTCGTAATTTGTTTATCTAGAAAGATAAAATTTGGTACTGAGCTTCTGGTTAGAAACAAAGAAGCACTACTGAGTTTAAACCTGCTCAAGCAAAATTATCCACCCCCAATTTTGTCCTGTTAAGAATTGATTTCGATACAAAATTCCATCTTCCCAATTCTCCAAAAACATTATTTATTATAAACTTTATTTTTAACCAAAAGCCTAAATAACGATTTGTCTACAGTAAATTCGTCAATAATTGCTATTAACAATTTAATACGTATGTATATGGGTCTATTAGGCCTAATACCTTAACTATAGGATTAAAGGTAAAGATAGCACCTTGTAATCCGTACATTTACCGTATCAGGAAACCATTAGGCTTAAAGGCAGATACGATCAATGATTTCGTACATATTTCTTTTAAAAAATTTACAACATTCCAGCTTAATGCAGCAGAAGTAACGTTTCTTACCTCTTGTAATATGATTTTAATAATTAGCACAATCTGCCTTGCGATGAATTAACTTCTATTATACAACTTATTTTAAACAGCAGGAACAAAGTCTGCCGCTCGCATGAACTTAGTTTTGGAGTTAGACTAATTTAATATAACAACAAGGCAGACACAATTATATTGGTTATAGCATTATTTGTTTATAGCATATCGTTTATTTTGCTCAATTCCTTCATTAACTTCTGCTAAACGATGAAAACATTTACAAGTGGCTACTGCAAGGTTCCAAATTAACTTTCCTCTGATTTTTCGTGTACATAATTTTTCACAACTCTGCTAGGATGTTTGGGATCATTGTCTTCTAGCAGCATCAACTTCGGGTCAATTAAACGTCGTCATGACAGTACAATCAAACCTTTGAACAACACCAATAAGGTCCCTCCTAGGTGGTTCTATCTAGAAAATCACCAACATCAATTACTATTATTATCACCACTAGCTGGTTTCAAGGCTCAAACAATCCTTTAGGCAAAAGCAACACATAGAGCTTCTTCTATAAATCCAGAGGCTCGCATGTTTCAAGATTGTAGGCGGACTTATTGGCAAATCACGCGATCTCAAAATGCCATCCACATGAACTATATAAAGAAGTTCTGGTCACCGCAGACTAGACTTAAAAAAAATTGGGCAATTTCCTTTAACTAAATGGAGGCCACTGGGCTACTTTTACTCTCGATGTGTATTTTACTATCATTCATGTAACATTACCGTAGAAGGCGAAAGATTACTTTCCAGATGGTTACCCATTCTTACCACTTTCTTGAACCACAATTTCTTCCGGATCTTTAAACTTTTTAAATATATTCTGAATCGTTGTTTTAGCAACTTTCTTCTTTAAATCTTCGTATTATATCCACTACTTAACATATGCATATGCTCTACCGCTTTTAAATGAAAGGCTACAAGAAGATGTAATGTCATAACGGATGTTATCCTGAGTAAATAAATTTGCATTATTCGTTATCGCAATTATTATCATAGCCATTTTATGGTCCGATAAATAGCTTCAAATACCCACTTACTCCAAGCATATTCAGAATGTTGTGCTTTTTATTTCACTTAAATACACACAACGTAAAATAAAAACAAACGATCTGCAGCTCGTTAGAACGTTGACAAAACGTTCCGAACCAACCACGTCGATTTGCATCTTTTCAATCGTCGTTAAATCTACTTTCTGTGTTATCCGCGCTTCTCTGCCGATAAAAATGGAATACAAATTGAATGATACCTTCCAACATGCTATAAATTCAAACGAAATAAGGACGCTGCGCCGTAGGTGGTCCGCCGTGGAAGGACTTACGATCTATAGGGTCTCCCTCTAACTACTTGTTGACATTAATAACAACCTCGAGAAGAGTATAGGATTTGCATGTACCGTTTTCCTACATGCATCAGGCGGACGGATCTTCTCTCCGACGAACAACACGTACACAGAGAAGCTCGTCTTGTTCCATCAGCTCGCACAGGCCAAAACGAAAAAAAATGCGATGCACATTAACTGGTACATACCCTGTTCTCTTTTCGTGCGCGTGAGACTTCTCCTTTCATCCATTATCATTTTGACTTTTCGAATTTAAAAAAGAAAGAAAAGAGCAAAATTCTTATTGAGATCACTCCTTATTTAATATTCTTTCGATTCAATCCATGTCTGTACCGCTACCAGGAAGGTGATTTATCGCAGCGAATTAACAATGGCCGGCCTAAATTTTTACAACCGGACTTTTCGAAACCGTTTTTATCATACACGGGTTTCTCAGTTCTAATAATGGGATTATTGCAGGTATTATCCAGCGGTAGAGGGTCAAATCCCTTTCCCAAATAAATCAATATAATTTATTTACTGTTGTTACGTTACATTCCGCTTAAAATCGGTCGATTTACTTGAAAGATGGCAAAGAAATTAATGCTAATTTATGGTTTGCGCCGGCAGACATCTATTAGTCGATGTCGAAATAATTATAAGCTTCAGAAGCGTTTTATTTCGGTGACCAGAATAATTATTCTTAAAGGATTACGGTATCATTTAATTGTTTTTGATTGTGGTTCATAAGAGCTGACGTAAAATAGACATATTTACAGCTGCTATGACAATTATTGAAGAAAATCCGTTTATAAATGCTTTTTACTGTCAAGCAGACATGGATTTATAAATGCGGAAGAATTAAAAATCGGATGCTTCAAGTAGGTTTACTAAGAAAATGTTTAATGGAGTCCTCCTATCAATCGAATAGGTAATCGAAATGGACCAATTAGGTAGTTGTCGATTATACCTGCCCACGCGTTAATAGAAAACTCATACTGGTGATTCCGTATTTTGATTTGATGAAGCTTTTCATCTTCCCAATGCCGCATATTATCCAGATTCAAAACACCATCGATGTTCCATGGGTGAACAAGACTAATGACTAATTCCATTCTAAGAAGAAACTGTTCTTTGAGGACTTGTCTAACTGGTTCACGGTTAACTTTTCGCACAGTTGAACTTTTCTGGTGTTTATTCTCGAATTATTTTCTATTATTTGCAAAACAGCTTCTTCGTTTATACCAGTGCGATGAGCTCTGGTAATCTCATTATTAACATTTTCTTTTCTGAAACAGGCTTATGGACATTAGTCCATAAAACCCTTCCTTATTATTTTTTGGTTCTCTATCTTTTTTAATGTGGGCCGTTAGATTTAATATTTTCAGGAAACATTTACTGTTTTTCCCTGTTGGCAACCTGATCTTAATTTGAGATTATTTGTCTGTCCTCCCATTAGTCCTCACCAGCAATTCCCTCTTCTTTCTACATACTAAGCTTAAACTCCAAATTTAAACAAAACCTACGCCGTCCTGAAAAAGTAACTTCCTAGTTGTTAAAATGCGATTTCTTTCAAGGGTTTATTTAAAATTGCTTCTTGTTTGATAAATTTTGGCTCGCCAATTATACTGTTTTGACAAAAAAAAGCGTAATTCTCTGATGTCCTCAAAAGAAATTATTCGTACAATAAGCAACTTCGATATAATAGCGTATTTTAATCGTTTCGGGAAGAATTCGTAACGAACATCCAATTACAATAACATTGGTAATAATTTACGCTCATCGATCCTACAATGTCCCTTCATTTCGCGCGTATACCATCTCTAATTCGCGAGGAATCCGAGCCAGTCCGGGAACCGCCAATAAAACGTCAGGTGTTCTTAAAATTTCGGTAGCCGTAGGTCGTGTTCGAGACCTTTTGATGCGTCGCCGGCACATTCATTACGGCCATGACGGATTAACCTGGCAACCAATTAAAATACTTCATCGGGATTTTTTACACTCCGACGTGTTGGCGTGATTGGAGACATTTTTTTGTTTGGATGTCTTCTGGGAGGAAATATTACCTCTGTCGCTTGATTAGAGGTGAAGATATTTTAGAGATTGTGAAATAAGGTCTGATTCACAATTCAAGTAAATATTTTCTTGCGTGTATATGCGAGAACTCAGCCTATAGATTTCAAAGCTATTGAAATGTCGGGGCATGGATTCCCCGCATATATAAACGCATTACCTCCGCATAATTTGGCGTCAAAATATGACGTTTCGATAATAAATTACCGCCTATCTTGTTCCTCTCTTTATTGCAAGGCAAAATGTAAAGTTTGCGACGTGCGAAGCAGATTACTTAACAACTTGATTCCCCACTTAAGGAAGGAAGTATAGGAAGGAAGCATTATTCCTGTTTAATGTCTTGTATGGGAATTTTTTGGCCCCACCACCGCCGCCCTCATCCGCCAACGCGTGCAACCCTCTCATCTTCGGAAAGTATCAGCAACGTTGGCAACTCCATTACCCGGCGAAAGAGGAGGAAGCTCTTCATATTCAGCGGAATTTTACGCGCTGAAAATTACCGGAGAATCCGTCGGAAACGGAAAGAGCTTGCTTCCATCTAGAAAGTGTACCGTGCAAGACATCTTGAGGAGGAATCTACAGACGTTGTTATGGATGTGCAAAGTATGAATAAAAAAAAAATGTTGAGATGGAAATGTCTTTACTTAGGAAAAGAAATTTAGAAAGCAAGTTTTTATAAATACTCATTTTAAAGAAAACATCAACAAAACTAAATTTCTTCGTTCTCATTTAGGGCAAGGTGATGTGCCTTTAGAACCGCTTATCCGCTTCAAATAGCACCTTCCTTGGTGATCAGCTTTGTATACTGCCTTGCTTTTCCAGATCTTCGTCAGTGCTGGCAATCATATCTCTAACCGTTTTTATCTTTACTCTGGGTGGCGGTCTGTCTTGGGGTTCAAGTACTTCACGAACCTATGGGTGACTCGATTATATCGCCCTTCCCCAGGCGTCGTTCTAGAGTTTCTATAGATGTTCTGCTATTCTGAGGAAGTGCAAATCTTCTCTGATTGGATAATTTTTCTTAAACATTGGTACCTGGACGACCATTCTCAATGTTTTATTCTGCTCGACTTCTACCACTTGTCGCGCACGTCAACTATGGTCCCAGTGTGAACGTACATTAGCAATTCCCTGCAGTGAATGAACATCTTCTTTGTGTCTTTTTTGTCGCTTAAAATATTTACGACGAACGTCTTTGATCCTTAAATATCGTAAATCGAACGGCGACACACTTGCGCTAATTGACGTATAACCGCCAGTTGAAGCACCACCGGACCACATCATCGACAGCACTCATCGGATTCGTAACATGAGCGTCTTCTCTTTACATGAAGAGATGTAAAACGCTGCATCGTCAGCGAAATTAGCAACTTCTTTGAAATGTCATGTGTGGACAATACTTACAGATCCGGATAGATCCAGAAATAGATCGAGCAGATGACCTGATACTGCCCATCTTAACTGCAAATGACCCTCCCCGAAGATTACCTAGAAGTCTTACCATCTCCCAACTGCACGAGCTTGTACACAAGGCCATCATGCCACGCGGAGTCGAAAGCCTATTCGATTTCAAGGAAGACAGCGTGAACAGCCTCCCTTTTCTAATCAGCAAAACTCAGAAGCTACAGCTCCGTGGATAGTTCTCACGAAAGCCAAATTATTCCGAAGGAATTGGATCGATATTAGCAACGTCTTCCCTTAGACGAAAGAAGGCCTATATGGCTGGGGGAAGATTGAATTCATACAATCTTTAGGAAGTACCACAATTTCGACTTCTTCCGAATTTATACAATTATAACAAATCGCTCTATAGCCACAGTTAAGTATTTCAAGGCGCTACTCGGAACTGCATCGGGAGCAGGTGCTTTTCCAGAGTTCGAATTCTTGATAATAGATTTAATCTTATCCCCAGTTGCCGGCGGCAAGTCGATGTCTTCCATGTTTGTTAAATCATTCAGTGCAGTGTTGACATCTGTCTCCGGTGCTTCATCATCGTCATTTCCTTCTGGTTGATCCAATCGTTTCTTTTCTTCTTCTTTAAACGAAAGTTTATTCTCCCTCTTCCATTAAAAAAGAAAAAACAATTACTATTAGTGAAAAAACAGATTTTCGATGGAATAATTCCTTGGCTAGATTTAATGTTTTATTACAAAGAAATTATTCATGTTTGATCTGAAGAACAGGCCCCTCTTTATTTTGTGTTTGATTTTGTAACGTCTCTAAAGTTCGAAGGTGACGACTCTGATGCGAAGGAGAAACCGGCATCATTTTAATGCAAATGGAGACCAGTTTATTCAGGCGTTACTTTGTAGATAACGGTAAGGACAATCAGTACCAGATCCTTTCAAACTTTATGGTCTTATATACCGCAATTACAACTTGCAAGCACGACTAAATTGGTAAATTATAGAAGAGATCCTAACATTTACCGCTTTTCACAATCAAAGACACCAGTCCAAAACAATAACAACGCTCACCATGTAACACCCGCCATCGAATCTGAACAATAATTACAGCTTGTCCGCTTTTCAATACTGTCATACGCAGACCCAACACATGTTACATGCTCTTGCAACAAATATACGAGAACGCGTCTTCCTATTGTTGCCCTTTTATTCTTTCTTTCCTATAGTGTCTTTTTGTGTGTCATCCGCGTAACGACATTCACGCTAACAGTAGAAACGTCACGGCCTGATCCCGACCAGGCTTCAATGCGATGGGAATTTATGGGGTTGCGGGGTTGATTCCGTACCTCGATGCCGCGCCAGTAAACATTAGGAGTGATAAAGTGTACAGATGCCGTCGGAATTCAAATGATCGCCCCTTTTTGTGTTCGTTTTGTAAGTATATGACTTTTATATCAAATTTTCTTCGAGGCGGGTGTTTTATACACAGTACAAGGGATGAAGCAGGTTTTGCGGTTACCGTATTAAATAACGTAAGGCTACTCTTAATAAAAAATAATAAAAATAAGGAGCAAGGAGCGAAGGACAGTTATTCAGATTATGCAAAGCTTACGAGAACCAACTCTTGTAGATCGTAACTTAAACAGTTTGTTCCATGAAAACGTATCTGCAATAATTTGTACACAACCTCGGGACTATTCGATAATTAACCTTACCTCGCTAACTGGAAACAATAGGTTCTAAAAGTCCCAAGAATTTAAGACATTCGCAGGTAACAAAGAGCTGATCGCGTAGCTCCAAAACAACTCCGTTGTTATTTTCCTTGATACATCTTTTCTAACGGCCACAATTCCAATTCCGTAGTTTTCTTTTTCTGTTTATATAGGCTCAAAGTTTCGTTCGGAGGACAATGATTTTCATCGAATGAAGAGGTCGTCGCATTCGTAAACGCCTATTTTGCAGAACAAGGTGCGAACTAGTATTTGGACGGATTTAAAAAATGCTTATTTCTATGTTAGGTAGGAAATTTTTATTACTCTCGTACACAACCCAAAAGCGTAGCGTAAAGAAAATAATTACTAGAGAACAAGAAGGATTTTTATATTTTTTACTTTAATATTCTAAAACTTACAAACATGGACTATCTGCAAGTATTGAAGTTAGGTCTCCGAAAGAGCAAATCTTCGCGAAATATACATGAAAATCCCGCTTGACACGCTAGAATTATATTCAATAGTCCCCTATAAATGCTATCAATGGCTAGAAGTAATGAAATTACAATATTCCAAACATTTATCATCTACAGAGCGTTACGGCTGTCAATTCCATACATCATTCGGAACAAATTGATCCAAATTATATATTATTACCGGAGTTGTCAATTCCTATTAACGAAATGAATTTTCCGATCATTCGGAGGTATTCATTGCACTATAAATCTAACCCGGTGGTGTCTTTGAAAGGATTACCCGACTGAAAGCTAATGGTCTCCGTTTTAGGGCGATATTTGCGGAAATTTGAGAGATATTTATCGAGGATAAACACCAGGAGGGAAGATTCGCACCAAATCATGCGGTATTCTTCCAAAAGCGCCTATATGTGGATGTACGTTTATTATAATTGAGGAAATTAGGGACAGATGGTGTTTATCTGTCCTGCGGGCTCTTCCTCTAAATATAGTAGGTGTGGAGAATGAATCCGTTCGAAAGCAAATGTTGTGGGCATAAAAAGCACTCTAGATTGATTAGGTAGAATGATTCATACTTGGTAACTACGAATGGTTGTTTGTGCGATTAAAAGTGAGTGTAACAGATGCGTACAAACAGATAAATCGGATGAACTTTCTAAAAATAGCATTTTAAGGATTGAGGGAATTGATGTAATTTATTTAATTAATTTGAAGCGTGAAATTAGAATAGAAAGTAATTGTTGTTACTAGCCTCGGCATAAGGCGTTAGCTAAGAAGGAGGTAGCTGCACCTTGTAAATGATTTCCATAGCTTTTAGGGTTTCTCCTGATATTTTCTGGTTTATAGTAACGACTCTGATAGTTCCAATGTTTATTGTAATATCTGTTCCTTTTAAGGTACTGCTAAAAACTAAAGGCTTCCAGAGCAGTAATTTTTCGGCTCTTTGGAGACGTTCGTTGAATGATATAGACGATAGTGTTGTGCTGTCGATGGAAACCGACTCTCGGGATTTGTTATTATCAATGATACGCGGTAACCAAGTTTTATTCAAGTAAATTTTTTTCTGGTGATTTGGTTATCAAATATCCAGAAGCAGCCTGTTTACGCTAAAATAAAATTTCTTAAAGATATCTTCAGCTTCAGCTTCAGCTAAACTTGCTTAAAAGCTACTATTACTACAAATTGGCAAAAGAGATACGAGGCATGAATTTGCATAGATAATTCCATCTATGGCTCATCGATTTTTATCACCCATATACCTACCTAGTTTATTCAAACCTGCCAATGCTATCGTTGCATTAATAAATAAAATATTCCACGCCATTTCGAGCGGTGCTGTACGAAACAAAAGGAACGCACGGCGAAGCCTTCATCAAACAAATACGCGACGGATTTTTGCTCTAAAAGCGGAAGCGCGAGTATTCAATATTTCGCAATGATGCATTCATATTCCCACGTACATTGCAAACGCCAAAAAAGAGAGACGGAGAGAGACAAAAGTGTAAATAAAATTGATATTCTTGGATTTCATTTCTGCGAAGCGGAATACGGATTTATTTGCGATGTTTTCTTTTTTCATTCGGAGCTGTATGTACGTCGCGTCGTTCGAATTGTATCTACAACAATATTTCAACGCTGCATATTGACAACTGTTCAATCATAAACCGCTTTAAAAATTTACTCTATCGGGAATAGCGTTTGTTAAAATATTTACGCGTTGTTTGCGCCTATTTTAGCACGACAGCGGAAATAGATGCACTGTAACTGGGGTAAATTAAATACTAGAGAGAAGCGTTTAGAAAAGTGAAATACGAGTTATTAAAAATTCGATAATTATCTCAAATCTGCAGAAGAGCTGAATGAAGATGGTCCGTTGTTACCTAGATTCATTCTAGTTGATAAGCCACAAGCCTTGTAGACATGGTTGGATTTTCAACGGGGGCGGTACCACCCCCTAGTGGACAGTAGAGCCTTTCATAGGGGGATAGCGGATCCTAAGGCAAATAGCCGAAGGATTGAGGTAGTCAAGAGGAGCGGCGGTTTTAGTTTAGTTTACAATAAATTGACAGTGAAAAACAGGGTTCGGAAATATTCATTTATGTACGTTACCTCAGCTACATCTATGAGTTCGCACACGAGCTCGTGCGCTTCAAATTTTGTCTTCTAGAAGAAAAAAATAAACTTCGTCCATGCTTGCGTAAGTGTGGTATTTCTTGTTTCCAGGAATCTCCAATCGTCCCTTTGGCATTTATAATTAAAGTTCTCCACTTTCCGTGCGCTTCCCGAACTTAGCAGAGACTAGACAGACTCGTGTTTTGTCGACTCTCGAGGAAACCAGTAGCCATTCTCATGAGACTAATAAGCACGAGTCCTGCTGGTCTCTGCTAATTTCGTGAAACGCACGAAAAATTGCGAACTTCATTTATAATATAGAGGTATTCTGCATTACCAGTAAGTAAATGTTCTATCGCCCTTTCCTTGTGAGACTCAAAGTCGACTTAAACTTAAAAAGGCCATTTTATGCATTTATTAGAATTAATACTTAGCAATCAGTTAATTATTTAGATAAAAGCGTTAACATATTGATGTCAAACGCGTTATCATATTAACATAAGTGGCGCTAACATTATACCTTGCAGTACCTTCCATTAGCATTTCCAGGAGCTTTCGAGACTCATATGGCCTCTCTCTGATATTATAATTGGCAACTAATATATCAGATTAGATTAAACTTGATAAGCTCTATTCCCAAAATACTAAATGCACAAAAAAAAAATAGCTTTACTTCCTACTTTATCAAACATCCATTAACCGATAAAATTCCATTTATACTACCACCTACCCATAAACACATATGTCAGCCTAGTATTAATAGCAAAATCATTTTCATAACCACCGCCGTACTGCATATAACATTTATTCCACAGTTTGGCACGCTCTTTTCAGATCATACGTCGTCAGTCAACAGCTGTCGATATCGACTTTTACGCTTCCTGCAGCCTACCACGTGCGTCACACACGGTTTCTGTTTTTACGACAATATGCTGCCTTCATCGATGAAAGATGCAGCGATAAAAAAAAACGAACTTTATCTGTGAAATATGGCCAGTATTGTAGGTGTAGAATCCGTTATGAGATAACTAATGGCGTATAACGAGGACAGTTGTTGTTCGATGTGATGTGAATGTGTTATAGGCCTTAGATGCATTTGTGGAGAGATATTGTGCAGTTTTAGACATACGATCTTATAAGATTTTAGCCATTTACCCATTTTCGGGAGGCTTAAAAAATCCACTAGCTTGGCAAAAAAAAATAATTGTGTTTCTCTCTGATTTGTACGATTCAATAGTATCTAGCCTTACTATAAATGATAAAGGTTTGATTATTTTTATTCTAGAATCTATTTTTACTTCCAGAAAGTAATTTTAAATGATTTCTTTATATAATTTTTATTAAGAAGCTTTTTGTTGTGGTAGGCGGAAGTATAAAGGGCTGCTTTAACACACTTGCAGTTCAAAACCACCACTTTCCGTCAATGTCCCGAAGGTGGGATGTTATTGCGGTCGGCGAGTGTGTCGTACCCCATTCTGTTTCAAGCGTCGGCGATAGAGGTGGTCGTCGATCCGCAGTGTAATAACAACTCAAATTAAAAAAATTACCTCATGGAATTACGGCGGTCAATAGATTAATACAAAAAGGAATAAATATTGCAAAACTTAACAATTTCGACAAGCACCAAAGAATTGCAAATCAGCTCGTGCATTATTCATTGACGATTACAACTTTAAACTCCTCAATTCCATTATACTATGTCATTTGGTCGTTTATTTTGATTCTTCTTTACGATGCTGCTAATTGCGTCCTTCCCGATGCATTATAATTGTGCAAATTAAATGGCGAACGGTTCCTTGCTATGATTTTACGCAACCAGTTTCGTCGAATAATTAGTCACTTACAAATGATACCTGCGGAAAATGACGACTATAGAAGACTCGCAAAGATATACAACAACACATTTCACCGCAGTGTTTGGATATTCCCTCGTGGAAGCTGGTAAAATGATCGCGGTAATTGTTTCGTCGTCGTAAAATAATTTGCTGGATTGTAAGCTAATACTTTGCCTCCCAGCAAGGCATGATTGGATATGCTGGATGGTGGAGATCTTCTACGCTCATCGTACTCGCATTCAGGCTATAAGTGATCGTTTATTTTGATGCTGGATGTAGTTGTGCTTGTAACTAAGTCGTTTCGTTAAAATTCGGTACGCTCGTAGTTGTGAGCCGAAAGTTGAAAATACCAATGTTATATTAATGCACAAGCTTCGCGTTTTTCGCGAATCGGTTTTAAACCGTACCGACCAATCGTAAGTTTATAATTGACACAAAATATCTTTTAATAACCCGTGTGTTTCCACAGCAGCCTTACCGAATTTTAAAACAAAACTTGATACAGATATAAATGACTAAAGGCTAGTTACTTGTCGATAATTAATGATACAAATTAGTTTTCTCCATTTCAAGTATTATTTAGAAATAAATCTTCCTATTCGGCTGTGATCCCAAGTATTTCTTCAGTTTCTTCTGTTTTGAATGATTATTTTGTAATTTTCCGCATTTACTTAAATCTATCATCTGAACTACGTAGTAAACATTTACTAAGGCGTTGTAAGGTATTCTATTTCCATGCAAACTCCCCATAATTATTAAACCTTAAGTTATTTTCCAAATACTACGTTTTTACCTTCGCGGTCGCCTACAATCTGTAACTGCAAGCTGCTTACCTATACTTCATGGAGTTGCCCAAGACTCCCAAAGACACCTGTTTTTAACTTACTTAGTTTTAGTAATAACCTTCCCGCGGAAAAAATGTTTATCTGTTTTCATGCATTCTTCTTGCCCTGCTGTAATTACCGCTATTCTGTAAAAAAAAAATAGTAAAGACAAATCAAAATAAGCATTATCGTCGTATGATTAACGAAACAAGAAATAATGATGTGTAATAACAAATTTCTAGACAACAGCGGTCAAACTTACAAAAAATGAGAACTTATACAACCTCTTTAGACCTATAAAACAACAATACATACAAAAGGCAGATAGTACAAAAAAAGTGCAAAGGGAATACAGCAGAAGATTTCTAACAAGAGCCGCCTCCAGTGCTTCGACTCATGCCAACAATAGAAACCGAAATATTTAACATCGCAAATGAATTACAAAATTCAGAATCTCGAGCTTTCTCAAGCAGATTATAGACATCTGTGGTACGGGTCCGAATCATAAGTAAATGTTTGGAGCAAGGACCATACGAATTCCAAAAATGAACGACGCGACTCTGTACAATGAGACCAATACCCATCCTACCAGTATTTCTTAAGATATTTGAAAAAGTAATCTCCAACAGATTAATTTCTTTCTTTGAAACTAATAACTTACTAACGTCAAACCAACATCGTTAGAGAAGCCCTAAGTGAATTTCTATAAGTGTAATGGAAATTATACAGTCCATAATTACTGCATACAATGCAGAAACATGTTGGATCTAAGCAAAGCCTTCGACTCAACAAATCACAAAGTGGGGCTAAATATATTGGAACAATACGCAGTAAGAGGCTATTCATTAAAATTAATAATATCCTAACTGTTGATTGCAATGGTGAGGTCTCAGAGCCCACTACTGGGATTGGCACATTGATCCATGTTTGGACCATTTCTGTTCATTGTTTACATCAACGACTGAGCTGGCGTTTTACCCAGTGCATACTTGTGAGGGCAGAAGACGAGGAAGAGCTCGTGTTCAGAGATGACCCAAGGAGATGTTAGAGAGTGGTATAGTAACTATGGCAAACCGCAGAGAAAACCCAATCAATAAAATTGTTGGGGCTCTAGCCATCTATGTTTTCAATTAGCAGTTTCTAAGTTTGCATATAGACAATGAACTGAACTGGAAATGCCAAATAAATGAATTCATTCACAATAATAAGAATAAGAATGAGAATAAAGAAGAAGAAATAATAAGAATAAGAATGAAACAAACAGCTACTTACCGGTCTGCTAAAACTGCATATTTCGCTTGCTTTCATTCTTCTGTGACGTAGGATATTCTCTTCTGGGACCGATTCACTGATGTGAAGCATGTCCTTTTTCTATCCAACACTGTCCAGTCTAAACTGACCTTAATTGGTGCTTATGTACTGGAGACCGTACAATACGTGCTTGGTCCCGCACACATACGAGAAAATTTTTAACAGTTGTTGTAGATAGCCGGTTCTTGCTAAATCTCTTGTTTTATACATAATTTGTTAACATACAAGTACCTCTACATGTATTTAATTTCATCTCTGTCACGCTGACCTACATGTATGTAGATGATACTAGAAACCGCAAAGGTCAGCAATGAAGCAGCCATTATCAATGGTTTTGTCCAAACAAATTAAAATTAAATGAGGACAATTTAAATCTAGCTGCAATTTGCTAAACTAAAAACCTATATTCAAAATAACATGGGAATGGTACGGAATACATGGGTTCAATAGTATGCTGATACTTTTTGAAAATTTGCGCAAAATCTAACGCACAGATTTTGCTGAAGAAGTATCTTCATTTTACTGACA
Organism: Oryctes borbonicus; assembly: GCA_902654985.2. Taxonomy (NCBI): domain Eukaryota; kingdom Metazoa; phylum Arthropoda; class Insecta; order Coleoptera; family Scarabaeidae; genus Oryctes; species Oryctes borbonicus. Next base: position 5,280,710 of record LR736862.1, read on the forward strand.
AAAATTGGCAATACATTGTACTTCTCATAGATCCTTGAAAATAAACGCTCAAAAGTAAATTCCAGCTAAAGCCCTGAATAAACCAGTACATACTTGACTGAAAATTTTTCTCGATTCCCGGTTGAATCGAAGGAGGAAACAACCGCTCATCTTTTCTCCCAAAACTGCATTCTAACCCATGAGCTTTTGTCCCGCGAGATTTCCTAATTTGATCAAGAGCTACCTACCTGGCTGGGTAGCGAATGTATAGCCGTTGAAAGCACCGAACGCTGTTGATGGCTTGAGAATTATTTATAACGCAGACGGAGGGCATTTTATGACTTCTTCTTCGTTGCCGTCGTCGTCCCCTCCTTTTACTAGTTGTGTATTTCGCTTAATTCTTTTTTCTCTTTAGCTGCAGCTTGGATACCTCCGCTTCCATATCCGTCTAAGGTATCTAATAGCATTTTCAATACCCTTTTTCGGTGTTCATCTATGTACGTTTTAGTAAATGTAATTGGATATGATTCGGAAAGAAAGGGCGTATAAAAGAGTGAATATCAATTAAGCATTTTTTTTTTATTTGAAGGATATTAATAGTTTGAATCTTAACTTGGTACTTTTACTTTTACCTGATAAATTTTTCTCAAGGCTTCCTGGCTTCGTCAGCTAGATTTGGATGTGGCAATTTTTTTTTTAAGCAGTTCAGAACTTTATTACAATAAGTAAATGAAATAATTAATACAATATTAGTTAAACGGTTTTGACTGTACGCAGCCCTCCTACATCCAACTTACTAGCTACTAAAAGAACGTGGTTAGCCTTTTCTGTTGGTATTTTTAAATTCTCCGCTATCTACTTTCTTAAAGCTGAATATGTATTGTGAACGATGTGTTTCGTTTTAATAAAGGTGATTCAACATGCAAACAATAATAATAGAATAATCACAAATAAACATTTTTCCCCATTTCACCTTCATTTGCCCAATCATAAAATAGGACGCCGCTTTGTAAAACATCTTGTTCGAAATTTTCAGCAAACGCCGTTTATACCTCATCGACAGCGTACACTGTTGTTAGTTGTAAACCTGCAGAAACGAGTTGTGCTTTACGAAATTAGCAGAGACTAAACAGACTCGTGTTTATTCGTTCCATTAGAATGATTTCCCCGAAAGTCGACAAAACTGTTCAGTATCTGCTAATTTCGTGAGTGAAGCGTGTTTCTGCAGACTTGGTTAGTTGTCTTCCAAATTTTATATGATTAAATTCGGAGATAAACGGTCCCAAAATTACCCAAAAAGGCTTTCCCTTCGAGTAATCCCGAATCCAGAGGAGACTCGCCTCGATCCTGTTTTCCTATAATAGACCCAAGAAGAATATTCTTGTTTTAAGAGAGTACTTTTTTGTTTGTATGAAAAATTGATTATTTTGCCCAATAAATTTAGATTTTGAAGACCCTTATTACAATTACTAACCCTTTTACAAAAGTCTCGATTAGGCTAATAAATTCTATTGGACAAAAGCTACAATCTACAAAAATTATAGTTTCGCGATTTCACTCTGTATATCATAAATATAACGAAAACACGACACTGCACATTATAACCTTTCATTAAGCAATTAATTTTCCAATAAAAAGCAAGGCTAATTGGCAATTTTATTTGTTAATATTTATATTTTGTTTGACGAGTACGAGTGTCATGGCTATTACAAAAATGTCATTGTTTTATCAATTGGAACGTCAAACGAATTTCATCGCAATTTCACGAACAATTTTCTCTCGATTCATGGTCAGCTGAACGCGTAGAATGTTTAGCGTTGCCAACCGGAGCGAAATTAAACGCATCAGCGCACTATTTCCGACAGATTTTTGCATAGAAACGCGGTAAAATGCAGTTTTTTTCTATTTTTACTTTTTTTCAAATTACGTAGGTACTACATACGAGGAGAAGTCAACAAAAAAGCTAATTAAACAAATAAAATGGGTAATATTCGTTATGATTTGGGGAGAAAGCAATTACGGATACTAGATACAGAGTGCGCCAATTAAAATGAGACAGGAAAGCAAATTTGATAATTTGAGTGAGATATAGTTCATGATAAGTATTCTGCAGTTTTCTAGTTTTCTACTAATTCTGTGTAATAATAGAGAAAAACCAGAGAAAAATAAATGCGATTTTGGCAAAAGAAATTTTACAAACTGGCTTCGTGGCAGTTACCAGTTGTGTGTTGGACAGGGACGTGCAAGTTTCTATCATTGGCGCCAGCTTTTTATTGTATGTTTTAAAATATTAGAGTTTAAGTTGCATATATTCACCCTAAATCTTTCTTTTTTTAACTTTACGGGGGCCTTTGATATTTATTTATATGTTTTTATGTTATTTCATTTGTACATACGTACTTATAAAAGATTTATTTATTTTGGAGCATATAAACACAAAAGAAAGAACGAGAATTGGAGATCTGAGAATTTCGTAAAATCCAACAAAAGGGCCATAGCAATAGCTGCAAAAATTGAGGGGATAACTTTGAAAAACAACTTTGTCGTGAAATGTCCATATCTAGGATAAACATAACACAGCGAAAAAAAAAACAAAATCTTATGCGTTGGACAAAATAACATCAAAGATTAATTAAAATTAAACACTGAAAAAGCATTACAAACTTTAATTAACAGCTCGGTGGTCCAGCCATAAGAGGGCCTTTTCCTAGTTGCGGTTGAGTTAGGTGCCGTGCGTTCGAATCCCACCAGAATCAAGTGTCGGGTTTTTCTATTGATTCCAGTACATACGAGTTACTTATGCTGCACTTCGACTTCAGCGACGGGGTGACAGCATGAAGGCCATAGAACACTTTACACACTACAAGTTTGTTGAGATTGTATTAAGTAATAAAGTTCGCGACTTTCTGTGCGCTTCACAGGCGTTGGCATGGGTGGTCGTTCGAGTGTGTGATTCGTAATATATGTGCAAATTTATGCTTGGCATATTAGTTGCTATGCGATGGATATGATGTGCTGCCAAACGATTGTTTGCTTATACTGCGACGTTGAACGCATTGGTCGAACTTGTGAAAAAACATACAGGGCATTATAAAAAAATATCATTAATCGTTTTATTTTTTTATCGAAAATTCACTGAAAAATGTAATTTTGATTGTAAAATTGAAAAAATTGTTAATATACACATACATATAATTGTATTCATGGTTATTATTGTTATTAAGTTACCTCTAGTTTATCAAGGATCGTGGATCTTAATGTATTTCTATGAAAGAATTATTTTCCTCAGTTTCTCGTTAAAGTCGTCTACAGTAATTAAGCTTTTCACCAGACTGTGATCAAGCTTTTTTAATTAGCATTACAAATAATGCAAAAATGTAATAATTTTAGTTTACCTAAGAGGAATGTCACATTTTTATAACGCCCTGTATGTTTTATCGTAAATTTATGCACTGTAACCAATACGCCAAAATAAACAACACTATTGCACATGGGTAGATAAGAAATTTTACACGATCGGGGGGCCCCGTCCAAGGATATATCCATCACCACTGAAAAGAAAAAGAAATCTTAATAATTTTCTATATGAAAATTACATGAGAGAACTAAAACGTATTGTTGAAACAACAAAGAACAGTGAACTAAGAAAAGAATCGAAGAAGTACCACGGTCTTGCGAAAGAAGAAAACGAAGAAGAAGAAATTGGGTTGATGAAAGAAGACACAAATTGTTACGAAAACTATTTTTTTGCGAGAATTTTGGAGATAGACGTAGACATAAATGGGATTATTTGTTTTCAGTTTTGGTTAAAGCTCGACTAGGATCAATACTTGAAGAAGTAAATTTGATTGATGTAATTACCAAGTGCCTCACATCTTTTCTTTTATTTTAACAATTCTCTTTATGGATTACGTTCAAATTACTCGAACCTTCCAGTAATTCGATTCTATCACTTTTAGTGGCTCACCCTGTAGATGTACATGAACGTATGCGCCAAGTTTAATCAAAACTTCGCCAACCAACGAACCGGCCGGGTAGTGAGCTCCTATATGCGAGACGAAATAGGAACACCTGCAGCCCCTAAAGGCAATAAAATTCTGTTAAAGTAACCACCATTCAGCGGCGAATATACCGCACAATATACAATGCATGAGAGTGTAGAGATCGGTAGGAACAAATACAGTATACTAAATAAATATTATGCTCCCGTATTTTGACGTTTTTCTCTATAGGCACCTATAGGAAAGTGGCTACTCACATACGGAGCCAAGAACTCCGCAAGCTATATATTTAGTAGCGAAGGATGGTATTGTCCACGAGGTCTCCTTTGAGATAATGGGTTGCGGTATCGAGCGTTTTGTTTCTTCCACGCCGCAAGGTATATTTCGCCGGTTTCTTTTGCCGAAGAACCTGCGGTGAGGATACAGCAGCGTAATCATAATGGATTAACCGCTGAGCGAGAGGATGCATCGTCCGACATTTGTCTCCGGCTGCTATTTTCCTTTCTATCGCGACGTAGAAGAAGAAAATAATGTAATCATCTTATTGTTAGGTTGTTTTATATTCCGATCTCACTGTTCTTTGCTCCTTTATTTTTCTTTTTTGGTTCCTAGCCCTAGGAACTAGGTTTACGCTTGAGCAAATAATGTTCTTTCGCTTGGAAATTTTTATATCCTAGGGCGTTATCCAAATACGGTTTGTGAAACGATACATATTACCCATCGTTAAATGCTAGGACTTTACGTTAATCGGGAGTTTCTTTTTGTAAAAGTTATTAAAATAACCGAAGAGTTGCCTGTGGTAACACTAGATTACAGATTTAGCAAATATCTAAAACAATGTTGCTAATACATGCTGGTGTAATACGAGGATTATTCTACAAGAACGCGTAGCAAGATTCTAATATTATTCAGCAGTTTCTTCTGAAGGTTTGTTACAATTAAATCGTACGTTAGGAAATATATGCAACTAGACATCGAGGATATTTACAAATGAATCGACGATTACACGATCCGCGTCAAAAATGTAACAAAGCGCGGGATTTTTGGTTGAAGATAAATTTAAAGCCGAAGACAATCAATGAACTAGCGAACGCGAAACCTGGTACAACCGAATTTATATTATTTGAAATCAAGGCTAAGATTCACAAGGAAAAGACGAGAAATAAAGGAAACAGCGGTGAAAACGTCTACGTGGTCGAAGCATTATCTCAAAAGAGTTCATGTGTTGAAAATTTTCTCGTGTAATGAAGTGGCAAGAAATGTACTTCTAGTTCATTATTTTCAATTGGTGGAAGTGTATGTATGTACGTAGGGTGCCACGAAAGTTATACAACCGCCAATCTGTGTAACACCACCCGACATATGGTAGCCAAAAACCACGTAATTGGGTTCAGTGGCACTTGAATAATCGTCCTGCGAACTTCTTGTATGACATTGCGGAAACAAGATAAGATTTGTGCTGTGATTCGCTATAACTTTGCTCGTGATTTGTCGCCAGATAAGAAGAGAAGAAAATTTTATTCTTGAAGACGATCCACGTTCGGTCGGCCTCTGGAAATGGTTACAAGACAAGACATTGATTTAATTTAAAAAATGCTGAAAAAAACTGACGAATTTCTTACAACCAGATAAAGGAGATGTTACATATAGATGCACCAACGGCAGGCACATACAATTCTTCACGATCACATTCATGTTAAAAAGGTTTACACGCGCAGTCTTACCGAAGAACAAAGAATGCACAGGAAAGGTGGTGCAAGAAAACATTAAAAGTGCTTCCATCCGGGACGTCTCCCGCTGTAAACAGTGTAGTTACATAGGGCGAGGTTTGGCTATATTACTACAATTTACCATCGAAAGCCAAGAACAAAGTTTGAGTCTTCGAAGATGGCGCCTGCGCAAAAAGCTTGTTGTAGCTGTATTTTTTAGTAATAAAGGCATTGTAGCCCGTATTATTTTAGAAACACAGTCACAGCTTTGTGGTAGACGGAAACTTATCTGGTAAAAATATTATAAAGCCTCAAAGCCAACCATCACGGCTGAACACCTGGCGATCACATCGAGGACACCTTACACAGAATATTTGAAGAAACAGAGCTTGAAACTGCTAGAACATCAACCATACAGCCCTGATTTCGCCCTCTGTGACTTCGCGTTTTCTCCCTTAATACAGTTAAAGGGAAGATGATTTGCTAACGGTGAAGAATTTTTTGCAACGTGGGACGAGGCATGCGAACTGCATCAAAGCTGCAAGAAATTTCGGATCACCAACAGTAATTTGATATTTACGCGGCAGTTCAACGCAGCGCAAAAGAGTTCATTTTACAAGTCTTCAAGATCAGTAAAATATGTGCGCCATGCGACTTTTTGAGGAAACGAAATGAAACTATTTGCCATCGTGCCGCTAAAGTTATTTAAACAAAGAAGCCGACAGTATTAAGATATCTGAGACTGTCCAGGAGAGACTTTCACATTGCTGGCTAAAGAATTTGAGGAGGGGATTGACTAAAAACCTGTTATGCAAGGGCTGCTTTAACATCAAGACCATGATGATCGAATGATCGAATAAATGCTAAATATTAAGTAACTACGACCATCAGGAGCTTTTCTTAATAAGCTGTACTTCACTGTACATAAGTTCTTCGAAAAGAAAGCATAAACCTACAACAAATTTACCGCAAGATTAACTCCTATGGTACATAAAGAAGAAATACCATCCCAAAGCGATCAAAAAATACCAACTCGCATACAATGTAACCATATAATACCATACGGTACTAACTACCACGAATAATAATTACGCTTTTAATATACGTTTCCCATTCAAGATGACATAAAATACAATCAATAGGCAGCTTTACGACATAATACGGCCAGAAAAAATGAATAGTTTCGTCGTACGTCGTACGAAAATCGTAAATTTCTTCTCGGACTTTTAAACGCGTACGATTTTAAAAGAAAACGACGGAAAAGAGAAAACGAAGTAATTTATACCGTGGTCCATTGTTGCGCTCAACAGGTGATAAGGTGTCAAGCCGCGTGTCTCTGTTCGGTGCGTTCCGTGAAACGTGAAAGATACACAGTGGACGGAAGATATAAAAGTAATAGATAAAGTAGAAAGAATGGCGCGAAGAGGATTTCCTCTTGATTAGAGAATCTCTGTATACGGATAAAACAGCTAGTGTAGAATAAGATGGAATTAAAAGCACTTCTTACAATTAGTGCTAAATTTAATTTAAACTATACACTAGATGGAAGAAAATCATGAAACAACAAGGAAATTCTTTTAGTGCTGAATAGTATTAAATTAAATGAGCAATTATAATGCAGAAGAACCATTCAAACTGAATTCAATTTCAAATTTAAATCTCCAGCACTCGCATATGTCAAAAGAAATAACCTCAAACTCCTTAAAATTTTAAACATCTCATCATTACTACCTTCTCATCTTCCCACTCAGATACTCTACATAACACACACACACACACACACTCTAGCAGAAAAAATTGCCTAATCAGGGTCTTGAGGTAATTGCATTAATTTTGCACAAGGAGACAAAGAAGTATCATCCTCAGCGTAGCATATCGCGCGCTGAACGTTCCACCAAAGTTATACAATAACAACGACGAGGTAGAGGTAGCTATTGCTGATGCTAACAAACGCTTGTTGCGGTGTAGCTGGTGAACATGGTTCGCGTATTTCGCCTCGTTCTATGTTGGTAAATTTTATATGCATACCGTCTTGTTATGCTTGCTTATACGTAGATAAGGAGCGTTTTGAAGGCGGGTACCCTAGAAACAAATAGCGCACAAGCTATGAGTACGAGAAGCGTATAATTAAGGAAAACTTTCGTTACGTTTAAGGCGCAATAGCGAGTCCGTGTGTTGAGCTTTTGTTTGGAAAATTTTATCTAATCCTTTTTAAAAAGGTTTTGTAAAAGCAAATATATTAAAAGACCGCACGGAAAGGTTTACTGTAGCAGTACGGTACGTATATTTTCTGATGTTTCTGTTGCAAATTGACTAACTTGTAGCCTCTTCTTGATAGTTTGTTCCAACTGCTTTAACCATTAACGAGTTATAAGTGTTTAAAGCTGAGATAAGTCTCATATATGCTTAGTTGTCGAATATTGAAATAATAGAGCCCACAATGGGAAAAATCGATGTTTCACTGGCCAAATCTCGATAACTTAATAATTTTTGCGTGGCAACACTCACCAACAGTGACGGTGGGCGATGACGTGAAGCGGTACAGGACGTGTATTTTCCCTGCATATTTTATACATTGCAGTATATAACGGAAATACACGAGGAAGTCGAATTGTCGAGCTCAGCCCTCCGTTAGGTTCTCACTAAAATTCGCCACTCTCCGTGTGCTTCGTGAAATTAGCAGAGACCAGACAGACTCGTGCTTTGTCAACTCGACGAATATACATGAATCTTTCTACTCTCTGCTAATTTCGTGAGGTGCACGAAAAGTGGTGAACTTTAGTCATCACCCACCGCCGCTGCTCACCAAGCAAAAAAACTAGTAATTCCTACTTATATATGAGAACATCATAAAGATACCGGATAAAGAACACCGGAAAATGGACAACACTCAATTATTTAAAAAAATTTTGTTGTCACCGATAATGTTATTCTAGTTAATGTTTTCAATTTCATCACTCCTATGAACCTCGAGTGAATAGATTTCTAGAACGAGTGCCACGTAGAAAAGCGTCTCTACAATTGTTTTACTACCATTAAGGAAAAACATATTTCAATGTTTATTGACTGGAAGTAGTTGGGGCTGGGAACTCTGTCCCGCGGTAGAACTTTTTAGAGAGTACGAGCAGTAGACATTTGTAACTAGGGACAAACATTTGAATTTATCGTCTAGATAGAAATATTCAGCTATTGCATATTTAAAGAAGTCATCTTACAGACTACATTAGACTTTTTATAAACATTCGTTATTGGCGCTCCATACAACATACATTTACGCGGTAAGTTCAATAAGAATAAAATATGAAACAACAAAGAATAGGACAAGAAAGATTGCGCAATTTAACACAAACATCGCCGGCTCTTCATGATTTCATGTATACATTACCTAGAATAATTACACTAATTCTGCGATTAGAGACTAGTTCACCTAGATTAGCTTGTTTCCTAGCACTTGCGGCCACCATAGCATAGGCACAATCTGACCAATTTGTACAATCAGCTGGGCCGGTTTGACCATTAGCCACCGGCTTCACGATTTTAATTGGTTCACTCGATCTTTTTAAGTGGCCAAATACTTCAAGAAAGAATGTTAATTCAGATATTTTCCACAAAGCTGCTTTACTAACCGCTAATAACCTTCCTTATGGTGGTTTCTAAACTTTTTGTGCTGATTGTAGTTCAAAATTGAATTTAAGTTAGGGTATTGCGATTTTCAAAATTGGAAAGTACTCATTTGAGTCAAATTTTAATGTAAATGCTTACTTTGGAAGATATTTATATATTTTCGGAGATTTCATAGATGCAATAGCTTCAAAATATTAGTTAAAAGAAACTGACTGACTAATTTACCGAATTGTAGGCTTTTATCATTAAAAAATCATTTAATCTTTTTCGAATAATGCTAATTTTAACGTGTACTTAAAATTCCCTTTAAATCCTGTGTATATATGTAGATCTGCCACCGCAACGCGTCACGGTCTACTTAGATCGGGTAATTCGATATTATTGTATATTCCAAGCAGCTTTCCGTTGCCTTCTCCGGCAACCCTTATAATATGTATTCAATGCAGCTCGTCGCGTATTGTAGTTTAGAAGGAGGGCGACTAGCAAGCGTTCTGCCTCCAAGACAATGCAGAATATGCATGATTACAGGTTCGATTACCAACTCCGGCCCTATGTTTCCCTTTCCGAACCATTCATGAATGTAATTAGAAGCCAATTTGCCTAATTGATCGGCAGCCATGGTGGATTTACTTCTGTATATAGCTCGCTAGAGATAGTCAAACCTCCGCTAAGAGCAGAATTATTAGGAAAAGGAATCAACTAGATAGGTTTTAGATCTCATTTTTATTAGGTCATTAGTTACGGATCAAGCCCAAATCTGTAATACCAAATCTCGTTTTCAAACATCTGCAGTGTTCCAAGTGCTTGCCAATACCTTCACACGAAGCAACTCAAAAATCCGACAATTCCTAAATAGGTTACACCCTCTTAGAGTTGCCTTCGAGCGCGTATTATTACCTTTTCTATACAGCACGCATTCGAAATTATTCGTATGTATGTAATACGTGAACTGTGTAGGCGGGGGTGGTTTCGACGGCACCACGCACGCCCTGTGGCTGTTGAACGACGAGAAACTTTTTGAATAACGTTTACAAATTAGAGAAACACGCACATAGAACGAGTTTGGGAACCAATTTGCGGCTTCATTATTTAATATTTTACAGGCGTACGTGACATCGATCTCGTTATTTGTTTTTCCGGTAAATCAAATAAACAGCGGAATGGAGTTGTTAGATACAAGTTTCGTAAAGGTGTTTTATTAATTGAGACGTCACTATTCCTTTTAAAGTTTTAAAACGCCTGTCGAAATTTAGAGTTTAATTTTGTTTGTTGGAAAGAACTAATAATACCAGCGAAAGCTCCTGCTCGTACTTAAGATTTCATGTAATATATGTTTTTTTGCAGATCTCAATTCATAAAACCAGCTTTTGGAGATAAGACTTGGCTATAGAGGAACATCGAACAACTATCGAAACAACTCCACCAGTTGAGATCCTCAAAAATGAATGTGTAGAAGACAGAAAAATAAACTGAATCTGCAAACAAGCTGCTTAACAAAATAGCTGTATATACTTCTCTACAAAAGACAACAAAACAATACATCACAAACATATATAATTAATCAGTTTGGGGATTCAACTGTCCTCGTCGTTTTCTTCTTCTTTCCTCAAATTGTGCATCATGCCATCGGATGATTCGTGCACCACTTTCCCGTGAATGTGATCCTTTATTATTATATCGCCCAGTGTTCCGATAACAGCTCCATATTCGCTCTTACTAGTCATGACCTGCACAATATTGGCGACTACGTTGGACGTTCCCCAATTGTCACCGCTTGGTCTAATAGGTTGGACAACATGCAAGGCGTCCGGTTCCAAGCAGCGTGGATCTCGATAGGATGTGGATGATGTGGTTTCCGGAACCACCCAATCTTTCGGCAAAATTATGGTTTCTTTACGTTTCATATCTTCCACCAAAGCCCTGTCCTTTTCTGAATCGCAATAATCGACTTGGTAGACGGTCTGTTCGTCCATGATAAAGTTCCTTTCGATCATCGGCTCGTTAAGAGGCGCTTGGAAGTAGATCTGACCCAATTTCGGGTACAATTCCTTAAATTTCTGTACGTAATTGTCGGCGTACTCCTCTTTAGGCTTTAGCTGCGAATATTCGCCCCTCACCTTCAAATAATTGCGAAAGCTTTCGCTTACCGGATCTTTGTACTCTTGCTCGGTGACGTAGTTCTTCATCGATCCGATTTTCTTTGGTATGTAATCCTTCCTGTATGTACTCAAAAAATGCTTCTTCGAGTCCATTGTTTGTCAGATACCAAGCGAAATTCAAAGAATCAAAGAAATATTTAGAATTTAAGCAATCATTGCGGATTGACCAGAAAGTAAAAAAAAACTTTTTATTTTTGCTGTGTGCGAAAGTTGTCAAAATAAAATTGCCAAATTTGATTAATGCAACAATAACCTAATTTGTCAAAAATGTTGTGTCAGTTTGTTGAAGGTTTAAAATCCCAAAAACTTCGACTATAAATGTTACGAACTTATTTTATTTGACGTAACCAACCAACAAACTAAATGTTTACAATTCTTGGTCAGTATCCTTTGCATTGCAGCGAAACTGAGTCTTTGTAAATGGAATACTATTCAGGTTATTACAAAATGATTTTATGGTAATTCTGAATCAGTAAATGTTCAGCTAGTGGGGTAAAAGGAGGACGCCACTGGAAGTAGCATCACATACTATTTGTTGTGTGCCGAAGGAAGCTATTGATTTTGCATACACATTTCCTTGTTACTACCAGTCACGGTGAGGGCATGGTTTTTGCCATAAAAATTAGAAATACCGCATCAGTCGTCCTGTAGAACTGAATGTAAATATCTTAGTTTCATGTTGACTTCACTTGCGGCCATCAGCAAAAACTAATTAAACTCGAACATGGGCTATGAGACACTTTGCACATACAAAGCTCTTGAGGTAATGACAAGCTTTAAAAAGCTTATACACTCCGTTGGGCCGTCACCACAAAAAATTGTTAAGTGTAGGCTTTCACGACCGTAATCCATAAGACATTTCTACTACCACAAAAAATTGTTGCTCAGTTTAATTGTAAACGTGTTGAGTTTCACAAAATGGAATTGACATTACAGCTTTCACAGGGTAATTATAAGAGTAATTTTATTGCGTCCTGCTAGCTGAAAAGCGTCCTGCTAGCTGAAAAGCAACTTTGACAATTTTACAAATGTTGTATTGAAGAAGTTACACGATCGGACGGATGAAAAGGAATTCTAGAATTATGGTAAGTATAACTTTTAATTAGCCAATGAAACATTTATAGACTTATTAAAGTCTATAATTGCATGTCTAATAGAAAATGTTGTTACCAAACCAGAACGATAAAGTAAACGCGTCTTCTACAATATGTTACCAACACTATCCCAATTAAAACGCATAAACACCAGATATGGCCGGTATCATCGTTCATATTACACAATTGCTGTTATAGAAGGCCTCAATTAGCAATTCTAATTTTAGCGGGAGCTAACGCGGACCTTAATTTCCCAAGAATGCAGGCTTGGAGGTTACGTAACTCCTTAATTTCAACTGCGTACGAGATTAGTTTCAATTGCTTGTATGCCTAGTTTCACTTATGCATGTATGTACTCTGAGCAAGCACATATATAGGGCTGGTAATTTAATCTTACGGTTGCTAGAAAAATCTCTTACACATATATTTTATCTGTTTTACAGCTCAGCCTACGTTGTGTAATAAAAGTGGTGACGACTATCGATAGGGTAAAAAGAATAAAACTTGAGGCTAAAGTCCTTTCGGATTGAATAATTTATGGATACCAAAAAAATTTACCAGCAACACACAGAGGCAACCTAATATGCAGAAATTGTCCGTTAAAAAACGGTGGTTTCAATTCTTCAGCTTGCTTTCAAATAAGCAGAAATTTTGATGTTGGTGTTTGCAGAAAAACCTCTGAAAACATGTGTAATTCATTTGATAACAGGCACATTAAACCATGCAATGTTCCCACTCAATCATATCTTGGAGGACAGAAGCCAGAATATTGAAGCAGAAATGAGCTGCTCATGGAATTTTGTGCAAGGAATATGCACCAATTACTAATAAATATTTTATAAACAATTTTCTGTATTGTAATGTTACTCCGACTTAATTAATTAGTGTGCTTGTTATTTTTAGGAACTGCATTATTTTTGGCTCATTTCTCATCGGGACAATTATATTTAAACCTTGCACATAGTCAAACTACCTGTATTATTGGGGAAAATCAGGTATCATCTGTAAACGTTTGGTTCTAGTCCTCATTTACCTTCAGGAACCAAACGATTATCATTTTGGTTTTGCTTCGTTCCTAGATTTTGGTCTAAATTTTTTTGCTGCTTGATTTTTACAAAAAACACCGAATTAAACTGCTAACCCTGTATACGTACGTTCCCGTATTCATCCCATGTACGCTAACGCTCGAAGTATCCATTCCAATCAACTATAGGGAACCCATCGAGTAATCGAGACTTGCCCCAACGTTTGACAATCAAGAAAATCTGATGAGGGGGTCAGCGGATCGCGTCGGAGGAATCTTATTCGGCGCGATCCAATGCGTTGACCTCTGGTCTCTAAAGAGCCTCCTTCGACTCCTCCGACCCTTGCTTCGTCTATCCCGCGCCCTTGACTCCCTCGGCTAATTGTCTATAATTAAGATGGACGTTCAGACTTAATTAAAACTAATTAACCCGGAACGATCCGATGTTCTATATATAGAGAAAGCGTTTTGTAACGACGCCTTGGCCAACTTGCGCTCGTACGCAACGTTCCGGCCGCATATTCGAAGCGAATTCCGACGAAATTAAGATATTTATGTCGAATATGTAAAGGCCAAAGCTGCGTGTATGCTGCTCTTAATTATAGCCGAAACTGGAAGCAACCAAAACGTTGGTTAATATCGTTATTATAAGTATTATTGTTGTAGATTAGCTGCTTTTTACTTACTGATTTAAGCAGGGAAACGTTCATAGAACATAATTTCCTGGTTACGAAATTGAATCAACATTTTTTCTATTTTTGATACAATTTTTAGGCATGAAATGACGCTTAGTACAGCGCTTTGCCTCTCAGTCAATATAACTTACGAGTTATCCTGCGAAATTTCTATTATGTAACCAAATGAATTTAGAGGAGATTGTCCGTTTAGTTTGTTTAGCAAGACCTTGTATGAAATATTTTTTCCAGACCAGGAACCTGGAGATTCTTCCGTAACACTCAGGGATAATCGCCTGAGTCTCTTCAAAATACTCGAAAGTACAAAAATAAAATAAGAGTTTAGGGAGAGAAATTACAAAAAAAAAGATGTATTTAATGAATATCGAAAAAAATGCTGATGAAAAAAATTTATTAATTTACTAATTAATATAGGCACAACCTACTGTGGAAAATTTTGTAAATTTTAAATATGCGAAGAAAGCTTGGCGAATTTGTTTAATTGACAAAGACGAAATCATAGCCTTGGAAAGGAAAATACTGTAGAACTATAAGAAATCTTCGTAACGAAGGCAAGCAAGTATACTGCTGCTTAGGTAAAACATGGATACATGAAGGCAATAGCGTCAAAAACTTACGGAAAGATAAAATCAAGAGAGAAGCGTTTCTGGCAGGGCTGCCAACCGGTTTAGAAAATACTTTTGGCGAAGGCCACCGACTAATAATAACACACATTAGCACCGAAATATTTTATGTGATTACCACGAGTACATGAATTTGACCCCATGAGACATGAGATTACCCCTTTAAAAGACAGGAACTTCAGGAATTTGCAGCAGTTACATAAATAGAATACGTAAATTTCAGAACGGCCCTCTGCCCTTCCACGAAAATAGTTTTAAAGTTTTATATTTATCATACTTTAAGAGATAAAATTATAATACCTAGATTTCTACCGGCTTTTACATAAAACACCTTAACATTAAATCTTTCGATGCAAATGCCAAAATTTTCCAATAAAAATGCAAAAATATATTTCTTCCTTCTTTTTTATCACAGACAACTCCCTTTCGCCTGCATGTAATCCACTTCACCGTCGCACAACGCCATTATATTTTTGCTTCGCGTACAATAGAAGTTAATTAATTCAATTTAGAATCTTATATATCATAAACGAATAGCGTAAAAACGCTGTACATGCCAAACGCAGTCAAACAGCAGACTATTATGCGTAAAAAATCTCGGCTATAGGGGCTGGCGAGGGGAATCCCCCTTCCCGAAAGATTCTTCGACAATCCCGACCGAGACAGGCCGTCTCTATACAACAATAAAAGACATGTGACATCGGGAAAATGCCCCCGTCGTAAATGATATACGTGCGGGGAATTAGATTATTGTTATTAAATACATATCGGACCGTAAAGATCGGTTGATATGGGAAAAAAAAAATGAAAGGGAAGAAGCGGAGGATAGATAGACAGACAGGCAAGTGGAATGGATCACTAGCAATAATAGAGCTAGGAGGAATAACAACAGACGTAGTCTAGAGAGAAACCAACCGATTAACAATGATTCATCTCTCAGAGTTACAAAAAGGGTTGACTATCGGACCGCTTTCTTAATGTATGTGGGTCTATAATTAAATTAATAGCATCTAAACGGATAAGCATTATGTGTTTTCCTTCCTACCAGATATAGATATGGAGCTATGAAGCTGATAAAGCGTACATTTGAATCCTTGTTGGACGTGAATTAGTTGATTGAGAACATCCAAAGAAAGAATTATAGCACTATCTGGATTTCCAATATCCAATTTCCAGTTTCCGCCAGATTAGGTTTTCATCCTCGTCTTACACATTGTGTAAGATAGGATTCTGTAAAAAAAAAATAGACATCTTTCTTATATATTGTTGTGACATTGTTTATTTAGGTTGGAAAGCTAGGAAACTGGATGGCTTCCCCCCATTTACTTCCGGGGCTCCCTTTCTTCCTTTTCCCCTCCGATCCACTCTAACCTATTGTTTTCACTATCCTTTCTTCTTTCATACTTTCCAAATCTTCTGCCTATTGTAATTGTCTTGCATCAACTACATCACTCATCTTTGGTTCATCAAATATGTCGTATACTTCCTTAGTCCGTCATCCTCTCCCATCCTTCTTCAGTTGGTCTCTTCTTTTCTGCCGCCGATCCGTAGCCATTAGCCTAGTTGGCCATAGGGCAATTTTATATATTCTATTTTTTGTTTTTATAGGAATTTCTTTCGTGTCCTATAATTGTTCCAGGCTCTTCTTTCTAATAGCCGTATACAATTTCTGAAGACCGCTAATGATAGTGCGCAGTTGAAAAAATTCATACAGCTCGAGGCCTTCAGTACCCCAGGAGGCGGTGGCAATGGCCTTGCGGACAGGTGGTTGGGATTTAAATGTTTTTATTATTGGGGAAGCTGAACATTGCTACATTATAAGCTGTTTGTTCGTCTCCATTTAGTAACATGTCCAATTGGTTTAACCGATGCATTTCGGAGAGCTTTTCTGGCAACCAGCCAGCCGAAACTTCGCGAAAGTTTACGTCGCATAACACAATTCTTAGGTTCATTTCAGAATTTCAAGAACTTTAATTCGAAATCCCAAAACTGCATTGCACTGCAAATTGCAACTGGAAAAAACGCATCCAGTCACCTGTACGTTTAATATTCCTTGTGGGATAAATCGCACCACAATCAATGAAATTTTAAGTTGTCATGTTACGGTTTCGGCATTTTAAGAAATTTTAGAGATGTTCATAAGTTAGGATTTAATTCTATTGTTTTATGGTACTCCCGTATTTTTTAAAGGAGTTATAACATTAATTTATTCCACTCGTAAGAAGATTACCCAAAATTCGAATTGCAAGGCATAAGTAATTCAAAAGTAATTGCCAATAAAATGGATCTCATTAGCGTTAAAAAAGCACACCATATGCGCGTTTCATAAAGCACAACTCGATTACAAGGAAACACCATTAAAGAACCGCGTTTTACTCAACATTCCCTCGACGTAACCAAGCAACATTTGCAGCGATATATCCAGAACAGAGCCGTAAACACCTCAGATCCCCGATATTTGCATGTCTTTGATGAGCACCTCGACGGGAAATACCTGAAACGACCTTGTCACGAGAAGTTTCGAGCAACACGTCAACAGCGACGAAGAAAAACTGGCCACGTTAGCCCTATATCACTGTCAGTCCTCGGGATCTACGATATCAATACCGATCGCTTTGTACTGCTGAGTTAGGGGTGGCAGATTCCTTTGAAGAGAACGCACATCGCATGGCTCAGGTTATGCTGATATCGAAAGCTTTTGCAGTGCACCACGTGTGCGATATCCGCGCTATACCAGGCAGTGTTAGGATACAAATTAAGGACTCAAAGAAAATGTCGGAAATAGTCGAAGGATTTGCTACATATAACACGTGAAATAGGTTGTTGGTGGTTGCGTAAATGCATAACGAAATTGAAAAGCTTTAAAGTGTGCTTGAAGAAATAAGGAGAGTTAAAGAGACTATCAAATGACGATTAAATGAAAATTATCAAAATATAATAAGTTTGATGAATTAATCAAGAAAGAAATCATCCCAATTTACTTAATCTTGGGAACCTCTTTTAGGTGAAAGTAAGACGCAGAGAACTTACGACAATGGAAGATCACAAATATGGATTTTCAGTTATTACAGCAATTATAATTCCAAAATTAACCTGTTTTACCTATTACGACCAATAGAATGAAATTCTTCTTTTCACTTATATCCCTAAAGACACCCAAAGCCACTGGATTAACATTCTTCAGCCTATTCAACCTAATTAAACGCATCCAGCAATATTACCATAACCCATATACATACCGTAATGCGGACAGACGTCTTATAACATTCATCTTGTTGTAATTAACGACGATCACCGTTCCGCATGCCAACAGCCAGACTCCGATATTATATTATTGAATTCGACGGACCGTTTGGATGAGTTACATATGCTGCGGACAACGTCGATCTCAGATTCCAAGATAACGGAGGAGAGATTAAGATGTCACTTGGAGTCGGCGGCTTCTTTCGCGAGCGGGTTGTATCGTTTTTAACGGATTATTACGGATTTGGTATTAAGTGGGCTTACATTCCATTCGTAGAGTTTGTAACTCTTTGATTTATAATTTTTTTTGTCGAGATTTTTCATAGTAGCAGCTGATTGGTCTACCGAAAGCTCTTCATTGTTTAAAAACTAGGTGTTAGTAATAAAAAAGGACTATAATAAACGAGCATTATTCTTCATCAGGAAACTTCTTCTGAATACATCCAAAAACTTGGATGTACAATAATAACGTACCAACATTAGATGACTTGGAAATTGGAAAACACTTCCAACGGTCGCTAGAGGCTTCGATATGGAGGGTTTACTTCTGATAAGACATTTAATGAACCTTTTCTTTTATTTTTGATTGACACAAATCTGGTAGATCTTTCTCTTCTATAACGTTAGGTGCCGCTAATACGTTGCGACCTTTGTCATTTTCTTTACCATATTGATCAAATTATAAGTGAAAAATAAAGTAAGTGCTAACATATGCTCATATTTCTTTTAAGGCTTACTTGAACTGTAAATTGCTCTAGTTAGAGATAATTATGCGAACTAAACATATTCTTGCATATGTAAGAAGTTCAAGAAACCTACGTTTTACATTAATATCCATAATTCCACTACTCTCAATAATTATTTCCTACAAAACAGCACGCACCGAGATTCATGTTAATCGAGTTTAAGATAAGTTAATAACGTGTCACATTACCATATCCCGCCTGCTGTATTATCTAATATGCCGTGTAAGCTCCAAAGTACACATAAATTCCAACATGATATATGTGAATTTAGACTAACACTGATGTTTTTAAAAGATACCAGTATGCTGACTTTTCGTCTTGCATTTTGCCAAGAATGATGCTTTTGCCAACAAATTTTTGGTCGATAATCGCGCGTGCCTTGTATGTTTAGTTTTGGAGCTCTATATTTTGACACTTTCCCAATTTCTTTTCTTAAAAATGTCCAACTCCGACAGATGCAGGCGGGCCAGCAACCAATACCCTGCTGTTCAGATACTAGGCGTTACTCATTCAGAAATCCAAGGAGCTGTTCTGCGTTTTAATAAAACCGACAGCTATACTAGGAGACCAGTGCCAGGCCGTAGAAAAGCAGCATCCGAACGAGATGATCGAATTGTGGTTTGTTCAGTTTTGAGGAGTAGACATCTGACTTCGACTGAACTGGCAAATCGACTGTCCGAAGCAAGGAATGTGCAGCAGGCAGATGGACTATCCGAAACTAACTTAATGTCCACAGCAACATAGCGGCTACCTTTTGCATAAGATCACAACTGGAATCACGCCGACTGAAGCAATGTGTTATTCTCGGATGGGTCCAAATTTCGCGTAAGATCACCAGGCGGCTGGGAAAGAATTTGGGTAAGACAGGGAGAGCGATTTGTTCAATGCAATATTGTGGAAAGGATTAGCTACCAGGGAAGCTCCGTTATGCTTTGGTCTGACTTAAGTAGCGAAGTCCATGCTGAATTGGTAGTGGCTGATAGAGGTTTTATGACGGCGGCAAGGTACATGAACACTGCTTTAGATGAGCATGCTGTTGCTTTTGCTCCATTTATAGGACCTAGTTTCATCTTTATTAACGATAATGCGCGTTCGCACTGTTCTCGTATCATCAACGAATATTTGGATGAGATGGGCATTGTGCGTACGAATTGGCCAGCTTGCAATCCTTCAATCCAATAGAGCATCTCTGGGACAAACTAAGAAGATAGATTCAAGTCCGTGTATCTTGTATAAACAACTTGGGTGAAGTTGTTGCAGTGCTTAAGGCATTCAGGCAGAATGGAAGCAATTGTACCAAAATGATGTTCAAAATTTAATCAACTCCATGCCAAGACGTATGGAAACTGCCAGAAGGGCCGGAGGTAGAAGTACTCAGTACTACAAATAATCTCAAATATAATTGTGTAAGTTAATTTATTTTTTCTTGGAAATGTGTTTTTCATCTAATCCTTTTAAATTTATCACCAACCTCAAGATCATATTTGAAAACAATATTTCTTTACGAAGAAAGAAATATATACGAGTATTAATAAAATTCGCAAATGTCTCATTTCCTCTAATACATAAATAAAGCGCCCGACGAAATCACAAAACAAGAGCTGTTACAGGAAGAAAGACCCCAGGGCGTAGGAGGTAGTGAAGGTGATAGGACAGAGATGATGAAAAACGAAAATCTGATACGCCTATAACGTGAGAGTTTCGTGTGTATACATTGAATATATTAGTGTACGACAAATATTTGGTCTCGAGTACATGTATTGTGTATGCGGCTATAGACAATACATTATACGCGCGTAATACATGAATTTGGAGGGTTTTAAATTAAATTAAATTCGGTTGGCGTGCGGTAAACAATTGCACGATGAATGTTTTAAGCGATAAATTTTCAGTTAATTTAACACGCTGATGCGAAATTGTTTGTCTTTTGTTTCTCGGGCGTAACCACGTAGACCATAACGTGCGTGTACGGTATGACTATGGTGATCTCTAATTCGACTATTCGCGTTTCTCTTGCGGAATTTGCTAAATGGGCACATTCTCTCCGCTTACCGTGTAAGGTTTCAAACCACCCAACATTGCATATTTGTACGGTGAACTGGTCACAATGCAATTACTTTGTGTTTGAAGAAAGAAAGTTTTTGAAAGCCTCTGATTCAAAATGGCTTAAATATGGGTAAAAATACGCAGGCGTGGGATAAAATATGGAACCAAGCGAAATATCTTTAAAGGGGAAACGATGATATTGATGAAATTTTGCAGGTACGTGTAATAACAAATAATGCATCTGATTTCGAATTTTTGACTGTTATTCTTAACTTTTTTACTTCATTGGGGGACGTTGTATATTTTTGCAGCTTATAATGTACCTTGTTTTCCCGGATTCATCTATACCATTATCTGTAAAAAATTGAAAGATAAACCGCTTACAATTGACGGAACAACTTATTTTATTTATCGTAAATTAATAATAATTAGAACTCCAAGTTGCTTATGCTTGGTTTTTACTCTAATGTATAAGAGCTAAACAGGAAACGTGAAGTGCTTTATGTTTCAATTTTTTACAGATAATGGTACTAAAACTAGTATGGGCGAATATGGAAAAACAAGGTCTATTATAATCTGGAAAAATATGTAGGGTGTCCCATTTAAGTAAAGATGTTCAGGATACTTCCGGTTAAACCGGAAGTATAGTATCAACAACAAGTTGGAAAGCAGGTGCATTATATGTTATTACACTTACTCGCAAAATTTCATCAATATCATCCTTTCCTTAGCTCCAACCCTGGATATCGCTCCATCCACCCTCTTCAAATTCTGCTGTTAAATTCTTCTTGTAATATTCACTTTAGTCCTTGCTTTATGTGTAAAATCATCAAAAATAAACTCCTTTTTCCTTACTCAAATTTATTTTCCGAAAACAAACAGAAAATTCTAATTAAATCGCCGTATCCCCGGCAACTGTAAACTCGAAATACCCACGCGTCCAGAAACATAATCAAACGATGATGGTCATCGACTAGTTTAATGGTAATTGCTGCATATTGACGGTAGAGGGCGTGTTATAGCCGGATATATACGACAACCAACATTACTGTGCTATAAAGGGAATATGTAGCGACCCAATTTCAGACGTGCTTTAAATGTTAGTAATTATGAAAGAAGCTATCGCCTGGTAAAGGAAAATGGCAGTAAAGAAGTGTAAAATACTTTAATAGTATATTATTATATGAGCAATTATATTAGCCGTTATTTACGAATATGATGCTTGAACCATTTGAGTGAATAATGGTCATCATCGCAAATGTGAATACTATGTTTGCTTTTTCTGCACTTAAATTAAAGGCAACTTTAACAACTTTAATTGATCTCTGATTTCATTAATTTTTATTTTTCATTATGCGAAACATCAGAATAATAATGTACATTAAAGTTTGTGCAGCTAGTAATATTTGAAGATGGAGTGGTAAGATCCTTTCATGACTTCTGAATAGTAGTTTTAGTGGCTGCATTATTAGCTTGTAGGGATCGTAAAGCTTTTGACATGTGCTAATTTTATTCTTCATCTATGTAGCCTTCTACCACCGCAATTGATTTTCACCTTCGTGCCGTCTTAGGGCTATGATGTCACCTTTTGCATCCACTAGCAGGGTTGCTGAAGATCTACGAAAAGAGTGTAGTGTGTATTCTGAGTTAGGCAGATTGATGGTCAGTTGCAATTTGTTTCCCTGTCTTTTCTATTGCAGTGAAGAAGTTCCTTAATTAAAAGCTGTGTTGGTGATTTTTAACTTTGTTGTATCTTTATAAGAGGAAATGGAAAAACGGAAAATGAAAATGAAGTACAATGAGTCATGAGAAAATTTCGGGTAAATTGCGGATGGTGCCGAACACATTAACGGAACAAGACTTCCAGAAAGCGGATTTGCTAGGATCAATATTTGCACTCCCAAGAGAATTATACTGAAAACCCCATTTGGTTGAGTCCAACCAAATGTGGATGATCTAACCAAAATCCTTGTTTGAATATGAGCAAATACATATCATGTTGTTTTAAACAAATATCACATTGATTCCAACAAAATATAATGGCATTAAGAAAGTAAACAGTTGCCACAAGCAGATTTTCAGCGGTATCGATCTTTCAGTAGACTTTGAAGCTGATGGAGCTGAAACGATTTTTAAAAGTCTGTTCATATAACGTGAACCTGCTCGAACTGAATACTGGAAACTGGAAGCAATAAAAATATATTCTACAACTCCCTTTTGAAAGAACTCTACTACTGTATACATCACATATTTGTAGTAGATCCCTTCAATGCACACGAATTTGCAACGTTTAAGCACCGCCTATATCTCGTTTCGCCTGTATTCTAGTAGTCGCAGCAGCTTTATACATACAATTCGTTAAGTGAAGTATATAGAAGCGGAATTTATCGGCGCTATTAAAATCATAAATTTGGAGCACATGTGAAGTTGTCAAATCGGATGCGGGGCGCGTTCGACACGTTTTCGTAATTAGCGCAATTAGCGTGGAGCCGGACAACTAAACTAACTGGCCTCGGTCCTCGCCCAACGCTGTGAGCCCAACGCTCGACGGTTCGATTGAGATTTTAGAATTAACTGCATATTGGATTCGTCAACTATTGCTATTGCTCGAGGTCCCTAACGGCTGGTTACGTTCCAACTGTTCTGTTGTTGCAGGCGTGCAGTATTTGAAGACTAATTGGAGCCGCCTAAATACGTCCACATCATTAAATTGAGGGAATTTTAGAAGCTAGAAGGTACCTGATGTTTCGTATTAAACGAAGATTAAATAAAATCTTGACGATATGTTTTGTATACAAAAAGCTGTGGATGCGAAAGTACATGTAATTGTGAGAAGCCAAGGAGATGTCACTAACCACATCAAGCTTGTCTAGAAAATAAATCCACATTCTTAGCTGTCTCCTTCAGTGCTAAAGTTCATCACGAAATCTTTAAACTCAATTGACTAGCTTCTATTTTTACCTCTGGTACGTTAAGTTTTGCACAGAACTACACAGAACAGAAATATGGTTGTCATCTCTCATTCACGATGAGTGTTGAGGTATTTAAAAAAAATTATGGGTACCAAAGTAAAAAACATCACTTGCTTAAGATCAGTATTTCTCATCTGCTTGATAGAAAGAGCTGATGATGATATTTTTGAGGTATAAATCGTATGTAAAATGAATGCAGAGGAATAATGAATAGACTTGCGAAAAATCCAAATAATAACTTGCACATTGGCCTCCTATATTATTCGTTGTTTCAAAGTACAGTGTGATCAAAAATGAATTTCATATTGAAAATATCAAACACACCGTTTGGCACCAACACATATGCCTTCAATTTAGACATGACGCTTGGCCACATTTATTGCCTTAAACATCTGGACAGACTCGGCATTCTCAGCAGTCGTCTTTAGGTTGCTTTAGATCTGAATGTGACGAACTCAGTCATTTATTAGCATAATCATGTGGCTTCCAATCTGATTCCGTTGAGTTTCCACTTTTGAGTTTTGTGTAATGTTAGTTCAAGTCTGCCTTTACTTTCGTAGATTCTCCTTCGCCACGATATTACCCTAAATTACTCTGAAAACTCAAAAACCCCCATATTCTTGAATTACATTTTCGAGTAGTTTCCAGGTAGATTTTTCAGTTCATCTTTACACTACCTCTCACGTATTAGAGTTCTTCCACTCCCGTTCGATATTTCAAATACATCCCGTAAACTTACATCATATCTCATTGTACGTAACGATTTTGCGGAGGGATAATAACAAGAAAAGGAGGTATACGATGGGGTGAACGTGCCGCGAGCGAAATCGAATTTATTTCGAAGAATTTACAGCGCAATTACACCTTGCCTCGCCGCGCGCTAACCGGTGAATCTGATATTTTATTTTTAGAATTATCCTCGTGTCCCGGACTCCTGGACTTCTTAAACGAACTGTCGCAAGCCGAATCGTCGAGATTCGTTTCCGCGAGATAAAAAGATTTGGGAACGATTTGCGCTGCGATGACAGTTTCAATTAAAGACTGAAAAATCGGATTTTATCGATTAACGTATTGGTTTTGCGAGAAGATGTACCAACGTTTCCGATAAGAAAAGAACGTGGCGAATCGATTGTTCGCCGAATCGAGAATATTAATCCGTCTTTTAGTTAAAATAACAGATGGACCGTGAAGATCAAAATTTTTGCAATAGAATGCCTGAAAATGTAGAAAAAAGGGCAAGGTATAGCTTCGTACCAACAAAGAAGTACCTTAGGTATCAAGTTTGAATCAGTATTGAATGAAAATGAAGGATTTTCATTGTGCAGTAATGGAAATTAATCGTTCATTGCTGCTTTTAAATGTGAATTTAAACACTTCAGTCAATCCTCACCTAATTTGACTTTTACCAACGGTGCGGCAAAGAAAGAGAAATTTAGAATGAAATGAAACTGTTGCAGGTACTGACAATTTCATTTCTTCTACGCGTGCGCGTAGAAAGCAACTTAATTGTGGAAGCACGCTGTCTACGTAATTATCGCTCTTTCTTAGATGGTCAACCAGGCAAAACAAGACCTCATTCTACTCCTCTCTCCAAATGAAGTTCACATGGAAGCTGGTATTCAGAGGAAACAACTGACAATGACAATAAAAATTTTGTTCGCCTAAATCAGAAAATGTACGTAGAAAACATATCTTCCCAACTACATTTACATTTTCTAGTTCTCGGTAATTTTATAGTCCTTCGGGCTTTCTTCTGTCGAGGGCTCTTCCTCCACTGTTAGATTTTTGTAATCTTAAATTTGAATGACTGATGACAATTGCTTCTAATACAACCGGCAATATAAATATCTGTAATTGTAAAACCGCGAAATCCTAAGTAAGGACTTGACAAAAGAAACAAGCAAACCTTTAAGAGATGCCAATTAATAACATTCCCCAACAATGGCACTTATAAAATTAACAGGTTTCTGAGCAATACCACGCTTCTTAAGATGCTGGCTGAACCATCAATAGTTCTTCAATATTGAACTGAATGGAATTACATGAAGAGCAAAGTAATGCGATGCCCTCCGGAATGATTTCGAGCTTCAAATGTTAATGATAAATAAAGTCTAAGATAAGGAACTGAATTTCATCATGAAGATCGAGACAATCCTCTAACAATTTTGACTAGGACTGCTAGATTGAAGCAATATCTTAATTGTCCAAAAACACACTCAGATCTTAAAAGCGACGGTATATTTGAAAGATCCCAGACAAGCAAGTTCCTACAAATGCTTCCCTAATTTTACGAACTTTTAGCACATCCATTATGCAACCACACTTTCACAATATTCGTTCAATATCACAAACCGCAATTAAAACGCCGACTGATCCCAAAAACGCCCGCATTAAACTCTCATAAGTACTCCCTTAGATTAAATAAAATGTTGAACGTACTGCCTTTCCCTCGATGCGGTCCAACTCTCGCCCCACCCTTAAGTTAACTGATTCAATTATTAACCACGAAACGTACATTTTTCCGTGGAACCGGTACTTCGTCTTCTCGGTGGTCATTCCGGATTTCTCCGGAGAGTTATTCCACCCACGGGACGCTTCCGGAACATGATCTACTGCCGAATTCAAATAGCGGCGAACTTCCTCCGTTCCTTCTATGCAACTGGTCAAGAGGAAGTTATCTACGAGGCGAACTTACCTATTCAGTAAATTGGTGCTACTGTTTACGTGATGTAGCTGGCTAAATCGAAGATTCTTTCGTTGCTGTCGTTGAATTTTTGAGTTTATTACGTTCTGGGAGGGTTATAGGATGGGTAGCGGTGAGGGTGCCGTATATTGTATGTAGTAAAATATGATCTGTATGATATCAACAAGTACTTGAAACGAGAGCGATATATTTTAGCACTTTGCCAAACTATTCCTGCCTTGTAAAATAAACAGTTTGGAGAATTGTTGTGGGTTTGTAGTGCTATTGCTTGTACCGAAATAGTATGTAGTCACACATAAAACCATTCTTCCAAATTGGAAACTACATGGAAAAATTAACATGGAAGTCTGTGCCTATGGTCGTAAAAACTTACAATAATGCCTTATCCGGTTTCGAATATTTCTCCATAACACATTTTCGATTTCAAAAAGCAATTTGCTTAAGTTCCATGGCTCTGTTTCGATTCTATTTGGCCAAGCGTAAACTTCAAGCGTTCACAAACATTTGATGTTTATTCTTGTACCCAGGCACGAGCATTTTCAACGGACCATCGCCAAGGTAACAGGAATAAATTTGAAGTCAGCCTGTCGGCAATTGTTTTATGAGTAAATACGCCACATCGGGGGGCTTTCGTTGGCGAATGGCTTTCGCTTTCCTGTGACGTTTTGATTAAATAAAATGATGGCGGCGCTGTTTTTTAGGCATTCTTTTTCCGATTTGACTTAATTGAAATAGCGTTAGTAGCAGCATGGTTCGTCACTGAAAAAAAGGTTATATTTATTCCCGTAATTGTGTAAGCTCACAAGTTTGAGGGAGGTGATGGAATCTTTCTAAGTTTAAAACTGATAAGAAATGATTGCATTTGGTGATATCGTTGACTGCCGCATAAAAGGAAGAAAGCTACAGGAAATAGAAACTTTAGATTATAGTTCTTTTGAAAGGGCCCCCTTTGCCTTTTTCCTCTTTTGGTAACGAATTAATGTGAGTTTGGAAGACAATGAAAAATAGCGAACTTGATTCTTCAATGAATAAATTTGTTCTGGTTAAGCAAACGCACTTAAATCTTTTCTAGTATCAAAAAGTATAACTGGGGTAGAATAGCGGATGTTCTTTGATTTCGCTACTCACACTGGTAATGGAATCAATGCTACAATCTCCTACCCGAAAGAACCAGATTATTTTCCTTAACTGGAAAAGTAATGGTAACAATATTTTGTGATTCTGGTTGATTTTCTTATAGAAGGACATATCGTATTATGCTTCCTGAGAAATTAAGAGGAACAACAGTCCGAAAGATTGCCTAGAATTGCTCAAAAAATAATCTCGTAAACACCATTTCACTTCTTCTGTTCTTCGCTATCGGCTTAAATAGAGCACATATACTTTATCGCAACATTTTTTAATAGTAAATAAATTAATATCGTCGAAGCTACCATGTATACCAGAAAAGAGCCAAAACGATAAATCTTAATCGTTGCAATCATTTCCAACGTCCTCAAGAATAGCAACATCCTACAAACCATCGGGCAAAACGAACAACTGTTCTCAAATTACCCTCTTTCCACTTTTGCTTTCTTTTAACTCTGCTTACAACTGCAGCTCCCTGGATTTTCATTTTTGCGCAGTTATTCCATCATTACGGGAGCAGATAGCGATCAAGTAGTACGAACGATGGTTCCGTAAGGTTTAACTCATGAGCCAAAAAGAGACGGAGGTAATTAGCTATGTAGACTATACGGGCTGACCGTAATCTTTGCGAATCTGACCGCAGCGTAACGTGATCCGGTGCAAACGGAGCATTTCGACCATCATAGCCGCGGTAGACGATGCGCCAACGTTTGTCCGACGTTCGGCTTAATGAAATCTTAAAGTCGAGTGGTTCAATGCTCGTTGTTGAAATTACGTTCGTGCGACTGGCGGAGGTTGTTTAAGTCGCTTTGAGCGCAAGTAAATTACATGTACAAAGAAAAGAAGAAGAAAGATCTTTTCCTCATAAAATTCTTGTATACTTGATTAATTAATGATCCATCTCCAATAATTAGCGAGATGCCCATGATGATGGTCGAAAATGAATCAGACTGTATATTAAACAACGTTAATGTTTATTTATGAATTAATTACAGTAAATAATGATAATTATTAGCGATAATACTAATAATCATCGTCATAATATATCTGGTTAAAAATTGGACCAGTCCCTTGCTTCCCATGGTGCCCCCGCGATGCAGCTTTGCCTAGCTTTTAGATGCTAGATTCTAACCTTTTAAAGAATTCTTTGTCAACAAATATGTAATAAATCAACTGAATATGACTCACAATCCGTAAAGCTCAAAAGCAACACACGGAAAATCATACATCTTGCTATAATTCTTATCTCCCCTCTTCATGTTGTTCTTGTTTTATTACCAAAAGTAATAAAACAGGCAAGGGTACGTTACAAAACATATTTTTGCCACTTTCGCCGACATTTTTTTACTTCCCCTTATGCCATATTGCCTTCATTTTATTATTAAAGTAACTGATACCTATAGCACTACTTTCGTGTAAAATATTACGCAATTTTTTCCGCATTTTCGTCAACCGGGGGGTCGTCTAATACCAAATAAATTGTGATATATTGGAAAAGACGTAGCTTAATGCCCGGTAAACATATTAAAAGAAGAAGCATCCAGTTGCTTCCTCTATTATCTACCGCGTGCGTGGCGAACAATGTCTGTTACGGTAATGGGTGTTTGGAGTTTTTGCCGCCCTACGGGACTGTGAAGGAAAACTTTTATCTATACGGGGGCGTTCGGGATATTCCCTCCGGTCGACTGCATTTATCTGCCGCTTACGATGGTAAGTTTTCACCATTTTCAGCCGGAAAAAAATTTAAATAAAAGTCCGATAATAACGTGTACACTTAAGCTGTTGCTTCTTGCCGCCACCGCTCGGGGAAGCTACAAATGACGTCCCGTAGGTGGAAGACACTCTCTGGAAAAATAAAATATTTAAAGGTTAATGCAAATTTCACAACTTTTCACCGCCGCGTTCCAAACAAATAGGGCAACATTTCATCGCGACTATAACCGGAAGATAGAAATAAAGTTGGGCGAAGTTTTTCGCCTGTAATGATTCTTAAAGTTTAACTTTATTAGCGGAAATTTACGGACACCGCGGAGCATAAGTCTGGAAAACATTTTCCTCCGATGTAGTTGTTCCCCGCTTTTTTGTCGTTTTTGTGTCGCGAAGATTAGGGAAGTCGTAAAGGTGGAAGCTTTCGTAAGGTTTATTTTTTGAAGTGCATAATATACTGGGTGGTGCTAAAAAATACAATTTTATGGATATTTATTTCTACGTGCGTGCAAGTTAAAATATTTCAAATATTATCGAACATCAGTTGATAACGATGAACGTCCCAGAAGGTCATCAACCGACATTACACGAGATCGTGATGTTATTGTTCAGAATTAAGTTGTGGATGGTAGACTGTTGTTTTCATCCAGCGCACTCCCCTTACCTTTTCTTAAATAAATTACAGAAAAATAATTGATTTGAAAGCCACCATAAGCTGATTACCGTTACGACACATCCTGTAAACTGGCACTCGCATAAACACATTAATCTGAGCTGCACACATGTAAAATGGCGTACCATAATGGATTACAAAGACTGGCACATTGAAGCATATCTTAACCAGTAAATATATGGTTATTGAGTAGTAAGAACTGGTAGCTGCGGGATAACTACCAGTTGTTTTATAAGTTATGAACAACCTTCGCTGAATCTACTCCAACATATGAGAGTTGAATACCGTACGATATTGCCATACTCGAGCTTACTGACAATAAATGAGTAACACAACAGCTTAACAGGTGGCGACGTCAATAAATTCTCTAAAGTTCCTAGAACGAATCCCAACATTCTCGTCGTTGACCCACCCACCCCAAAGTATTCCAAGATATATGAAGCTCTGCAATACTTAGCAATATTAAGTTTAAGGCTGTCGTAGCAAAATAATATCGCCAGTCCCACATATCGTCGAATAAATGTTTAAATCAACAGCGTAGACCAATGCAGGGCAAGTAAATGATTTTAGTAGGTGGTCCTTGCATTCTCAAGGGAATTACTTTGATATACTTCAGGAACCTTTGGCTAACATCTGGTAGTACTGATTTCAAGCAAGGAATGAAAAGTATCCTATTGTTGCATTTATTAAATACAACCATAAAACCATACTGACTGGCATATAACGAGTAAAATTTTGTTAAGTAACAATCTTTGTGCGGAAAATTGCTTTATAAATTGTAGCAAAAACGAATTGCAAACTGATCGGATTTCACTAACCAATATCTCTACTTTTATTCAACAGAAACTTTAAATTTAAACGGAAAATGCCAATTTAAAAGGAGAAATTAACTAAATACGTTAAAACAGCTACAATGAAAACCAATCAGTATTTAACAATAAAATATGAATGTGCTATATTATCTTTCAGAGTATTTTCCACGCACTTTTTCATTCTTTCAAAGCAATTGTTAAAGCACTTATGCCAGTTATCAGTTGAAACAGTCAAAAGTGCCATTTTAAAAGCATATATTGTTTCTTCCGGTGACTGGAACCATTGGCCACGCGCCCCCCTTGATTCTAGAAAACGCCAGAAGGTTGTTGGGACTTAGGCCATGACTGTACGGAAATTGACCTAATATCTCAATGTTTTGCTGATCTAAAAACGCAATTACATTTGAGCTCTATGTGAACCCACATTATCGTGGTGGAGAATGATTCGTAGTTGTGGATTGGTTTGTCTGAGTACGGCAAACACTTCTAGTAAATAAGCGGTTGTATAGCAATCGCCATTATTGATTCTTGGATCTTCTAAAAGACCTACAGCAACGTGATCCAAAACTGAAACAAAAGTTTCGACCAATTTCTTCGACGTACTTCAAGAGCTTGAAACGCCAAGACAGCGGATTGACGTTCGGTTTCGGGCTCATAGGAATAAATCCATGATTCGTCATAACTAACATAAACGCTTTTTGAGCTTGCATTGTTGGACCGGCATCAACTAACGCGAACCACCTTTTGTTCTTCGGTTAGGAGATGTGGAAACCAACGGGAAACTATCTCAACATTTTTTGAATTGAGATCTTTAAAATGCCCGAGGATGTATCAATTTCGCAATGGATCTCCCAAATCACTTGCACTATCTTGATGAAAGTTTAGATTTAAGTTCAGTAAATATTAAAATTAACTTTGATAAACGTTTCATCAACGTTTCATTCAAAAGACAGCCATCGTGTATTATCGTATTTCCTAGACTTACAGGCGTTCAAATTTTTAATAATAACTACAACATCGCTTTCTACGATGGGTTACAAAAAAAAAGTAAGTTCCCATCCACAACAAAACTTTTCAGATCTTCTTTGCCATGGGAACTAATACTGCCAATTCCAAGTGACAATGTTGCACCATACTTACATATCTAAAAGCAAATTTTCTCATGACAAAAATCAATGCAATAAACTGTATAGTCAGCAAACTGTATAATTGCGGATAATGGCGAAAAGAATTCAATTCATTTCTAGCAAATAAACCTAAATAACAGAAGATTACGTAAGACGCCGGTTGTTATTTCATTCATCCCGCATGCTATCCGAACTACGTCCACTAAAACAGAGAATTTTCAGTCGAACTCTTCAATCGGTTCCACTGTACGTACGTATCTTTCGAATTCCGTTTGAAATGGAACGAACGTAAAACAGCAGAACAATAGATAGGTTTTCTTTGAAGTAAAACAATCGATTTGATTAGGTAATAAATCAGGCATAAAGCGGTAGCTTTTTTGCGCCTCTCCCCCGCTACGCCGAATGCTCGGAACTTAACCCAGATAGAATTCGATAATTTGTTATGGTTAATCGATTTTATGGAAGCCTGAACAAGTGTTATTTGATGTAGAATTTAGTCGATCAGTAAACGCCGTAAACACCGACGACAATGGAAAGTACGATCAGGGAAAATGGTTTCAAAGCACAGAGTCGTACAATTTCTTTAGAACTGGTAGCGGAAAGAACGATATTGAATAAGCTATTAAAGAAAATTTCGTTGAAATTACTAACTTGTAGTTTTGAAAGTAAATTTATTGAATTCCCAAGGAAAAAATAATTCATCTTTTGACATTTCTTGTCTTAACACCCCAGTTTCTATAAATTAGGGTGCATCCAGTCAGAAAGTCTAAGAAATCAGTACGAAACCCGTGCGAAATTTGGATTGAACCTTAAATTGCTGCCAGCTTTACATGCTCCGCGCGTTTGAAACTCTTTATAAAGCTACCCGCACCTGACTACCTCGAGGACACCCGGCTCCCTCAAGGACGCCGGAAGTGGTTCTAGCAAACTATTACGGCAGTTCCTGAAAACCATACAACGAGAATAAAGTCTACGTGAGCTTGAGATAAGCACAATTATTGTGTAGAGCAAACGGCAGTCCTTGTAAGGAATTATGATGATTTCCGGTGACCTGCTAACTTGTTAAAGACATTACAGAAAAATCAGTAAAGAAAGCAAAAACAAAAATTGAATGAATTGTTTTTGGGGAATGAATACGCTTGCCAACAAGCTAAATGGATTTCTTTACATAGTAATGTCCAGCAGTGTACACTATTCACAAGTAAATGGGCTACTGTTTCATTCGCTCGGATTTTTTTAGGGTCAGGTCGATCTTGGCATCTTTAAGAAATGATCTAACGCGTAACGGACGAAAAAACCACTTCTTTCGCTCTGTTTTCTCTACTGTGTAGATGTATATCTAAGGTGGAAATCGTAATAACAGGGCAAAGACTATTAAGTTTACATCCTTTCTTTTATATTATACATACTACGTACTAAACGTGATAAAAAATTATGTTTATAGAGGTGTTTTTTATTGCTCAATCGAGTGGTTCTTAAACTATAGGTTGGTGTGGTTTAGGAAACCATTGAAACCTACGCTTTAGACAAGATGTCTTTGTCTTCTAAGATTACGAACATTACAGATATTCTACATAGTCATACATTTGCGTACCTCGCTTCATACGCCTTGTATCTTCTTTTAAGTGAACTTGACTTTCGAACACTCTATACATTCCATCGCCCAAAATTGAATTTCAAAATGAGAACCACGACGACCAAAGAACCACGCCCCGCTAACGACTATAATTATCGCTAAACATACCGGTTGTCCGAGATCCACAGATGAGGACCGGAATATAATCTCATGGGTATCGTCGGCTACGTTTTTAATTCATCGAGATCGCGAAAGGACCGAAAGCAAGAAGAGGTCGTGGAAAATGAGGAATTTTTAGTGCGTCTTGACTTTAATTTACGCTAAAAAATATTCCACAAAGGTCGTATAGTCTAGCTATTGTCACAGCGATGAATTCGCAGCTCGTGGAAATGTAACTGACAAATCTTTCTTGAAACGAAGATGAGGGAAGAGAATAAATTGGAGAATATTATTCGGGTGTCGTTTTCTTTTCTTGTAATTTAGGATGGTGGTGACGTGGAATTTGTAGTAGGGAGTTTTCCATGGAAGAAGGAGCTTTTTATTTTTGCACTTTCCATTGTATTTATGAAATCTTTAAAAGGAATTTGCCACGTGTTTGAGATTCTCGCTTACAATAATTCTGTACAGTTTAAATAACCGTTAAGTAAACACACATTTGATTAAGTGCTTTATTTTCCAAACAAATGAGAATGTTGCAGTCTTTAAATTTTATTTGAAGACTACTAAGATTATTCAAAGGTACGTGAGATTTCAGTGCATGACCCATTACCATAGGGAGTTCGCGTAATGTCAAAGCTTCGCCATTCATTTATTTTGGACTCCCAAGAGAGTATCTAAGGGCCACTCCCGGATCTAGCGACAATGAAAAATTAATTTATTTAATTTACGAAACAATTTCTCTGGACTTATAACATTATAGCTCATATCTTGAGAACATAAGCAGTAGTTAGTTGTACAATGTAGCGTCCAGGTGATGCAGTATCGTTTTACACTCTAAACGCGAGAAGGTAGGTACATTCGATATCAGTATTTAATAGCGTAAGGCTCGCAACGATCAAACGCCGACTTATCTTTTATTGCAAAATTTTATCACTTGTTGCGTTGTCGTGGCTTTCATACCGTGTTACGACTTTATACACAAAGTAAATTGGATAAATTGTAAACAATTTTTGACACGCTAGTACACTTGCTAGAGTTAACTCAGATTCGAAGCAATTCAATACGTTGCATGGCTGTTATCTTTCCGCCTAAATTTTAAGAGAATATAATCAATCTTTCTCGCATCAGTCACCTCACAACATTGATGGTTTTAATGGCAAGCTCCGCGAACGACAACGGGCGTTCTACCCTCATAAACATATGTCATACGAAACTGTCAAGGAATGAACGATGATATAGCCATATTCATCCTTTTTCTGTATATATAATTATATATACATATATATATATATATATATATATATATATATATATATATATATATAATTTGGCAAAATTAATACGTCCCACAATCCAGGAGAACAGAGAAAAGACAATCGATTTCCGGCTTGATTCATTTCAAAAACGAATTTTAGTGGCTACCAACCGGCAGCTCACCAGCAGCGACCAACAGCAGTTCGGGAACTTCCCGAAAAACGTAACAGATGTTCGATAAGGGTTAATTAAGGCTGACATCGCCTCTTTCTGCCTTTCCCAATATTTTTTTCGCCTATATTTCGGTTCTGTCTTATCCGTTGCTGTTCTATCTCCGGAATTTGTTTTTCGTAATTGGTTTCTCTCATTGACAGGCAACATTTCATAATTGGGTTGTTATATTTTGTAGCGGACGGTGTGGTATTGAGTGTCACGTATTTGTTCTGTTATTATTGCTTTCTTTTCCGAGCTAAATAAGGGATTAGCGGTATAACATGGTTGTGGAAAAGGAATCACTTTCTTTAAACGATAAAAGTACATTAATGTAATAAACTTCTGTTTTTGGCCCAAAGAACCGCGTATATAATAAACACATTTGTTCACATAAAGAACAATGTTAATAATATTCGTGAAGCTTAAAACTTTCGATGCAGAAATTCTAAGATGCGACGAAAAGCTGAAGCGGCTCTCGAAAATCAAAGTGGATGCACCTTTTGGGACGCAAGTATCAAATACAGTAGAGAATGTATAATAAAACAATTGAACGGCGATTAGGAGAACAATGAACGAACGTTACATAAAAAAATATATCAAGCACCTTGCCTTCTTATCCACTTAAGCATTACATGCTTTTCACAGAATATACAAATCATAATTTGAACGAACTGGTGATTTACTAAGCTGGGTGGTCCATAGATAATTGAATGTTTCGGTTCTGGGACATGCCGTACCGCCACGGCCCGTATTAAACCCGATAATTACAGGTCTTTTGCCTTCGCATCATCGGCCAGTTTATTATCGATTACACACGCTCGCCGTAGATTATGTTTACATTGCCCGCTTCGAACGGGCATCAGCCAGAAGATTAATGAAGCTCCGTCGCTAATAATTCCTGGGCAAATTGAGAAGTACGAAACGATTAGCGGCTTGTGAGCGGAGGATCGGGCGATGTTTGTCTATTGTAGGCATCGAGTATTGGAAATTATAAAATTTCCGCCTCCGTAAGTGCATTGGAATAGTTAAATGAAGTTTTATGATGTCCAAGATGGCGAAAATTAACTGAAATACGTATACGGAGATTTTCCAAATTGACAACTTCATTTTCTGCTGCCTCCATATCCATAGCAATTTTTCCGCTTTTCCGAAGACAATTATTTTTTAAATTTTGTTTAAATTAACACTTTTTGCTAGCGCAATATAATTGCCAATTAATGTAGCAAAAAAATTCATCAACACGAGCTATATTCCAGTTCTTCTGCCTAACGTGAAATTCATTGATTTTACCGGTCGCTTTTTTATAATATATACCCATCCTCAAACGTAATCGTTATTTATGACCTCTGGAATTAAAGATTGGACAATGTAATAAATTTTTGCGATTTATTTCCTTTCAATGGAACAAGGCTTTTCTTTACGCAATTTTATTTAAGTTTAATACTAAGAAAGTAGGTGTTAGATAACAAAGATACAACAGACGAAAGAGGAAAAGTGTTCAATGGAAAAATTAAATTTTCTATACTTTCCTCGAACTTCTGGAAAATTAGCAAATAGTAACGTTGTAGAATTAGTCTGTTTT
The DNA here is from genome assembly GCA_902654985.2 of Oryctes borbonicus. NCBI lineage: Eukaryota > Metazoa > Arthropoda > Insecta > Coleoptera > Scarabaeidae > Oryctes > Oryctes borbonicus. The sequence continues at coordinate 5,317,560 of LR736862.1, forward strand.
AAATCAATTAAATGCAAGTTATGTATCCAATTCACGCATTAAGCTTGATCCACAACCCTCTCTGTAATCGTATTTTCTAATAGAAGCAGAGATCTATGGTTTCCAATTCACAGTTTGAATAGTTATAAGAGTTGACATCATTTGTAGGTGTGATAGAATAGTTGAAGGCTTTTGAAGAATGTAGAAGCTACATCTTGCAATTCAGTAGGTCTTAGGAATAGCCGAAATGTTGACATTGTTTGTGACTAATATCAACAGGTTTGTATGAGATGTGTTCTGTCGTCACCGCATTTTCTTGCCATTGGCGAAGGAATTAATCTTTAGCTCTTTTGGCACCTGCTTGCTGAAAGATGCTGTCTTTGAAAAGCTTGATGTGAATGCTTCCGCCTGATTTTGCCCAGATATAGTTTTACTTGTAAAAAATCTTTTTGATTTTCTCCTCATTCACTGATACCCCATTTTGGGTGACTCTTGTGTAGATCACACTAGTAAGAGATTAGACCAATGAAAGCTATATTCGCTACTTCTTTGACCAACTACTCCATTTCCTTCAATCCTTTGTTGGCTAACTGAAGGAAGTTTGTTGTTAATATATCAAATGTTATAATATCACTTATCGTCACCAATTCAACAATTAATTAAATCAAATTAGATTATGCAGAAACCCATGTTCTCAATCTACCTCATTTACTCTGCATAAAAGGAGAGGAGCAAGTATGAAAAAGCGTAGCAACACCATGAAGATGATTTACATCTCAGATTACTAACATCAGTTTACAAGAACTTTTTCTCATAGCCACTGCGGTGAAATCTCAACAAACAACATCTTAATAGTCTTCTACGTCAAACAAATGAAGAGCTTTGTTGTATTTAGTAGTACAACGGACACGATATGAAATCCCGTCATTTGCTTGGGAATTTATTTACTGAGAAACATAATACGTTATTTCAAGTATCTATAGGTGCAGCTACGACATTGTTTGAGTGTAAATTCAATATATAGACATTAATGGAATAAACAACCAACGAACTTGTTGAAGTGGTATTCCACGAGACACGATTAGGTTTAAGAATTTTAAATGCGTACGTGTAATTTATCTACGATGTACTATTAAACGCGGAAACTTTTGAAATTTAGAGAGTTCCCATGCTCCCCTTACCCTCTGGATAAAAATAGAGCAAGAACTTGCATCCTGCAGCTGTCAAAACATGCAATGCACACAGGAGCCTCATTTATTTACACTGGCAACAAGGCAGTCGCGTGAAACAGGTAAATTATAATCGAATGCAAATTATTACCAAACAAAAGCATGCCATAAATTAGTGTACGTCTTCGAGATAGTCATCTCTCTCGCTCCCGTTGGAGCAACGTGACGAAACATTCGACAAACGACAAACACACGGGTTACCGTCGAGGAACAGCTGAAGAGAAGGGGTTCAGCTGTTAAAAAAACGTCATTTGTCGGCGCGATATGGTCTTGTCGGCGTTAAGGAAATCTGGTGCAGGAACCTGACGGCGAAAACGTGTGTAATATATAAATCCGTACAGTAGATGCGTTGTAGTAGGTATGCAATGTTGGGAATTTGATTTTTTTCCTAGAGGGTGAGCGGCTAATATTGAAGAAGATGGGGATCTGCAGCTGAAGAAATTGCAGATGCACGTGAAAATATTTGGAAAATAGGGATAAAGATGCAGCATCCCATATATCCTGCTCAGAAGAGAGACTTTAGGTTTGCAAAAAGGGTGGGAATAATTTGGCAAGTCAGATAGATTACCCCTTGTCAAGATTTATGGATAAGACATGGCATAAGTTGTAAATGATTCATCTTTACGAGTAAAAAAGCTTTGGCTGATATAAAAATGATAAATCTAAGAAATAAATGCTTTTGGTGACGGTGCCTAGAAGGAGTTTAGAAAAATTCTAAAAATTGAAAAAATCATCTTGATCATCAAAATAGTGATTAATGAAAATTGTGAGATCATCGTCATAAGAAATTGCTAATGGTAAAATAATCTTTTGAAAGTTGACACGTCAGTATGTTTATTCTTGACGCTTCGATGGTCAGCTACTTCAGAACGTATTTAAAGACCATCTTCAGAAAGTCTCCGAAGAAGCTAACAGCATGATTGGCGAAACAACAAGGGCAAATTCACTAACACGCCACCACCCAGTGTAGACAACGGCCGTGAAAGCTTATTCAAGGTAATATTCGCTCGGCTCTAGATCCAGACTACAGGGTGTCTATCTCGACGGTTGGAAACCACACTCCTCGTTAATATGTGGAATTTTTTAGATCGCATCCAACCTGTAATTATCGTTTTATTATGATGGTTTTTTGAGCAAAATTTCGCTCTGAGATTTGTAATGATCCCGTTAACTGTAGTGCCGTTCCCCAAGTACTCAACCAATGGAATCCCTCGCAGCTCCAGAAAACCGTTTTTATGAGTTCTTCCGCCGCTTTATCGGTAGCAGTCACACTTGGCCTGTGTAATATAATTATATTTTACTGCCAATGATAATTTGAAAAAATTTCAAGTTTCTTTTAAACCATCCAAATTCTCTTCGCAAACTTATAAACCTCGCCTGAGACGTCTCTGTTCTACTATGAGGAGCTTGTAAATCAATGCCGCAGACATTTCGTTGATCTATGAATCGTCATGTAGATTTGGCTTCTGATATCTGAATCCCCCTTACAATAATTGATCAACTTCAGTTCCCATTATTACTTACTGTAGTCTTGCCTCGAGAGGTCTGCCATCTTCAATGGATTCTAACGAAACTGTTTCATCAGAATCATTGTTATATATCGTAATCGCTCCATCTATAAATGAGGCTGTTTTTAATATTTCGTAGCACGCAGCTTTTTCAAGTCGTGTATTTCTTCATTAATGAGTAGTAAAAATTAGAAAAATAACAACGTTCATTTACAAACTAAGACAAAGTATAAATGGCGTTACAGTTAATAAAAATAAATGTAATACGCAAAAATATGGCTTGTTATTTACTTCAGATGATGACCAGCTTCACTTTACAACATTCCTAATTTCCTTTAACCGCTTACTACCCATTTTGACTGACTCGCTTTGCGTTGTAGGCAACTATGGTGCGGTACCACGTAGTTCTTTTGATATTCTTCATCCGTGGCTCCTTTGGCCATAACGTAACGCAAGTTATCTCTTCCTCGCCCTGTAACAATTCTATTATATGAAAATAAATAAATATGATTTAAAACAATGTTGTTTAAGGTTAGACGTTCCATTACAATTCGAGATATCCTGATGAATAATGAGACTAAAGAAAAGCTTTCTCGCAATTTCCCTTTTTTTTAATATTCTCCAACTACACTCTTCTCCGCTCCCCAAAAATTATCTCCGACGAATGAAATTCTTTCTCCACATCCTACTATACTTTATTATAGAGTAGGATCTGTTTTTTTCTTTTTTTTTTTTATTTCGGCGACCAACGACTCGATTCGCTGAAACTTGATGGAACTGAATCCCCCAAATCACGACCAAAACGTAAATACGTAGGTTATAGGTGATCCTGGTACCGCGCCATTGATTTACTCCATCCGGGAAAACAGTGATCCGTCATTGTTACCTCCGGACTCGGGTAAGTAAGATTTGTGCCTGTATTTGAGGGTATCTCGGGAATAAATTCGCCATGTATTCCCCGGAGGATAATCATTTATGAATAATTGTAAATTGATGTGACGGTCACCGCAACGAGAAGGAAGTACGTTATGTAGAATCTGTGGTATGACTAATGGAGGTGGTAATACGTAAGAGGAGTTAAAAGCTATCAAACTTCGTTTTTTTTTATTTCACTTGTTCCGTGTATTTGTATATTACCAAAAAATGATTTTCGAATATAACTTAAGATATTGGTGCTTTTAACACTTAAAAACTTTGGGTTTAATTTCTTCTAAACAATAGCTATAATAGTAAAATTCTGCTCCCCTCTTAAGAAGCCGCGGATCCTTCAGGAGCTGGCGATTCCTTAATGGAGCCGACGAAATTTGATTTAGACTTTCAAGTCGTTTAAGGAAATACGACGATCTTCGACCAGCACTTACCTGACGTACCTACTTTTTAAAACAAGGCAGTAAAAGAAGAGTACACCAGAGACCAAACTCGCCGAACGACGTCCTCCCATTAATATTTTAACAAACAGATGTTTCCAAATTACTCTCCGGATACGTAGGACTTCGCTAGCGTTCGGCGAAGGGAGGGAGGCGTGGCATTTGTCAATATTTCATTTTTTAATTTCGAAAAGGGCATTTTTCAAAGGATCTTATATCCCTATTAACGGAGAGCAATAATAAAAAAGGGAGCTAGTGGGTAATATTGAACTAAGATGACAGATACGTTTCGTGAACGAAGGTTGATTTATCGCTTGAAATGGAAGAATAATTTTCAAAAATTGAAACGAAGGCGAAGGATTATTTATTGCTCCCTTACGCAAAAATTTCACGAAGAAATTTGAAGCTAAAATTAAATACTTTATATAATAGGAAGGGAAAGATAACATCAACCATATTTCGATTTTCTCTGTACGTATAATATGTATCGCGCATTATACGCGATTCTGCTGAGTATTCAAATTACTCGACCTTAATCTCTTAAACCGAGGGCAGTATATGCGAAGGATAATGTTATTATTGGAGGATTTAGAATTTAAATACCGTGGGGTAGAATATCCATCAATGTAGTTGTCATATTTGCATTCTAATTGTACATAGACATATTAGTTTCTTTTTGTCCCCTTAAATCAAAAGAGGGAGATTTTTATATTGTATTATACCTTTAAAGTAGAGATTTGAATATATTTATTGCTAAATACTACCTTGTTACATAGCAAAATTAGAATGAAGAGCAAGAATGTGTGAAATTAAAGATATCTATTTTTATAACCTCAAACGTACGCTATAAAAGTTGTGATACGTTTTGCTAGTTTGAAGAACAATGCCGCAAGTCGTCTGCTTCGGTGTATCTTTCTTGTGAGACGAAAGGACCAATTGCTTATATGTAATTCTTATGTGTTTACTCGCTTAATCAGTTGATCTAAAATGTCTAAAATCTAAAAAAAATCTAAAAAATTAGTATCTTGCTCCGAGCTGCTGTCCCCATGTATAAGCGGAAAAATCAGAAACCAACGATAGTGCGGGTCTGAGCGCTTCATGACTCACAAGCGAAAGGGAGAAAGCAGGCAGTCATGGTAGTTCGTACGTTCGACTTCCGACGAAGTTTCGATAACTTGTACGTAAGTGTACGTTACCGGCGGTAACCGGCGGACATTCTTTACCTAGCGCTCGATCTAATACATGAATTAGCGGGAGCTTCATCAAACAGATATAATAAATGACTATTAAAGATATTTTTAATTAGAGCATTGACGAATTTTAAATATTTGCAAACTTTATAAGAAATTATACGTATTTTTACATTGAATGCGTCCACGTTAAAGTTTAAATGATGCTAAATATGAAATATATAAATTTATACAAGGCAAAACAAAAGAAACATTCAATTTATCATAAAATAGACACAAACAAAATATTACTTTCAAATAAATAAAAATGGTTACATTTATAAAATAAAATAAAACAAAAAAATAAAATGTTAAGTCCTTAACAAGTTGTAAGCCTCCATCATAACTTTACAGCTGATATTTGCAAACCTTGTGTTACGTAAGTCACTCGAAACTTGATGGAAAAGTCTTGGAACTAGTTGAGTATCCCCAGTAGCTTATTCCATACATAATCAATACAATTAAGTAAATGTAAAGCTGTGGGATCTCAAGTCTAACGACCTTCTGGTCATGTACAGCAATAATCAGACCCTTGACCACCTACGCTTCTTTAGTTTGGTAGCCAAGAACAACTCAGAAGACGGTGCAACAGCAGTTTCAACAAATTCGTTGACTTGCATGTCTTAACATTACAGCTGTGACGAGTACCTGTCCCACAGCAATGTTGGAAGTCCTGCTGGGATTAACACCGCTTTACATCCACATTTAGAAGCACGTTATAATTCTTCGTAGAATGAGGGGGCGGCTTAGAGGAAATCTCAGATTCCTTGAAGATCCCAACGTAAACATCTGATGCACATTGATCCCTATGCAGTACAGAAGGCCTCATACTGGGAAATTGTTACAGGACAAAAATAGGCGAAGGCATTCATATAAGGCTCGCCAAAGATTTCTAACGACACCAACACTTCAGTAGGCCATTGCTTGCATCTATTGAACTGAGAGCAAAAGATGCTTCCTACGCTTTGGACAATTTCAATAGTTAACGGAATATAATCTTTGTAACAGTAACTAAACTCGTTTCCTGTTTAAATTAGCTTTTCTTCACTGTATTAAAAACCCATTTTCAAACGATATCAACAACGTAATATCTGGAATTTCCATCAGACTTCACTTTAGAGCTATCCTGATGCCACACAATTTTCTACATTGTTTAAAATATATGTACACATTTACAAAGGGAGCTATTGCATGCAGCGAGCTCGGAGCTCCGTAAAATATACACTTCGCGTTCGAATGGACTGCGTCATAATAAATTGTACGCTTTTATATAGAGCGAGACCGTCTTCGAAATTAATTTAGCTGAAAATTACGTCCCGATAGAGTTTACTGCGCGAAGGCCAAGTTGATTTGACGGACAAAAACTCGGAACTGACGGTTTGTTCTCCGTTTTATAAATATTAGAGTGTCTAAATGGGGAAAGGACAATGGGACAGAAGTGTTTAATGTCGGACGATTGGCTCGTTGTCGTCGATAGTCGCTGCGAAAATGGCTCTGCGATATTTTAAACGATATGCTATATGTTGCGTGAGGCGAAAATTGTTCCATTTTCGTTTAATTTTATTTTTAATTCTGATACTTACAAGCGAACTCACTTAACCAGAACATTTTCAGAACATCGGGGACATTTTATCAATAAAGTTGTTTTTTCCTCTATTAAAAAGGAAAGAGGAAAAGGTATGCTTGCGCTCCTTTAAAAGGCTTGAAAATTGATTTTTCTCATAAAATGGATACAATTTACCTTGATGAAAAACGATTTAGGATTTCATTAAATAAATAAAACGTATCAATATGAGATGTAATAATACAGGCAGTAACGGAGAAAATGATCTACAGTTGGTTCTGAGCTAAGATTGGCTATTGAATGCAAATCTGAAAGATTTTTTCGCGGGAAAGTTATGGGCAAGATCAGCAGGAAAATATTGATTAGAGTGCAAAAGCAGTTCAGAATTAAAGTACGCTAAACAGAAAAATAGGATTAACTACAAAAAAAACATGATCCATTCAATATCCATAAAGCTTTATAATTTAATTTAACTTGTACTAAAGGAAAAAACAGTAGAAAAAGAAAACAAATCATTTGTGATTGTTGAAATGACTGACATGTGCCTTTGGATATAGGCGTAGATAATAGTAATGAGAAGAATACTGTGTACTAGACATGTTTGGCAGCACGTAAATTAAAAATGATGAACTGCGAGTATTCTACGTTTTTCATACAAAAATGGAGCAGTGCGACTATCAGTGTTGGGATTCCGGGTTCGGGCCCCGGGTTCGCAACTCTCCGTAGTTTTCCTTGCACCCAATTCGGGGAATGCTGAAAATGAACATCTTAAGAGGTTCTACATAGACGTAATAATAACTCATGACAGGTCGATACCCCCTGCAATCGGCGAAAGCTGCTCGGCGGAGTAAAGACGTAAATTATTATTATTTATTATATAAAACATTTGATACATGATTGTACCAAAAGCATCCCTATTGCTGTTTGACTAAAGAAAATACCTAGCTTCTTGAGGAGACACGCGGTTATTGAGGTAGACCTTCGACTCCAGAGCAATCCGCCACTCAGATCAGAGCCCGATTTTCCCAAATCCAGACCAGGTACCCTGACGAAACTCCAAAATTCAAGGTTAGCTTCCCGAGATGAGGCAATATTGAAAATAAAAAGGATATGATATATGAACTGCATGATTACCCGTAATACAATTCTGAAGTAAATGGTTCGTCTTCCCGCTAACTCCGAAGTTGCTGGAAGAAGCTAACAATATGCCGGAGGTGCTTCTAGCCGAATTATTAATTCTTTAACTAGAAAATATTTATGTGATAACAAAAGTTAATTTCTTTAATAAATAAATTCACAAGCTTTTTTCAGCAAAATAATTTTAGAATCAATCATTCCTATTGGTCAGCTGTCAGTAAAAGCTTCAGAAGAACAGAATAAAGGCTTAAGACAATATATGATAAAGTTTTTTAGGAAGTTTAGTAGGGAGGCATGCAAAATAGATATAATAAGCCAGCTTGTTATTTAGCTTAAAACTTCAACCTAAAACCTTCAGAAAACGTCTTGCCAAAGAAGAGATCTTTCCACTACACCCTAAAAAATTCTCAGAAGGAGAGCATCGACACTGTGATTCTGATGAATATTGTAATCACAACCAAAATAATGCTGCTGATAGAACTACTCACAGTATTGGCAAAATAACTCACGGCACAAGAAATGCGAGGAGAGAAGACGCTAACCAACAGACCTATTTCTATCTATCCTCCATTATCAGCGTTGTTTCACATCGGAAACAATGAGCCAGGTATATCTTTTGGCGCCATCTAGTATAAAGAGGTATACGCGCCTGCCGTCTAAATGCAGCGATGAAAAACGGTTACAATTCCCCAAATAACTCCCGAGTAGTTCTCGGACTGCTGAACTAGGAAGGCCAGCACGTGAGAGCTCTGGGTAGCTGCATATGTAAGCGAATTCTTCAAACTTTGCATTAAGTATTAAAAAATACAAAAAATTGTTTAAAAACAATAACCTCGTCGATTCAAGTAAGAGTGATGTAAGCTGAGGGAAATAGTCATGTACGGTGGAGAATACGCTGGGTTGTTGACGCCTAGTAGTCATAAACATGTCCGTTGGTTAGTGTCTTCTCTCCTCACATTGCTGTTACCTTTACTGATTTCTTCAATACCATGAGTAACTGTATTAGCATCATTATTTTGATTATTAATTCTAGACATTTTTCGAGTTATAAGTCAGTGATCATGTTTTTTTTTTTTGTTTAATTTGTTGCCAAATATACTTTAACAATTATCTTTTTCACAATATCTCCACTACCACTTGTTTAGTCTAGTTGGAATCAACCTAAAAAAACTGAAAAATGTAGAGAAATATTTTTGTCTGAAATCAAGTGTCAACCTACTCTGCATTCTATTGAAATTCATACTTTTCCAGCGGGCGCCAACGAGGGCTCTAACCGGGTGCTCCTGTATTGCTAGAATGAAGAAAGCACTTTCAGATTCTGTATTTGCTACTGTTAACCTTCATTTAACGGTTATTACATTTGCAAAAAATATTTCAAATATTTATCGTAGGCTTACGCGTTTGTTATTTAATGTAGATGGATTTCCTTATTTTTTACCTGTTTACTTGTCTTTAAAAATTTGCTTAGTTTTCCTGTATACATAAATATAAACGTGAGATATATGTACATACATATCTGCCATTCATATTCCCCACCCTTATAACACCCAAAGGTAGAAATCGGCCGTGAATAGCGTTTGCGGTTTTTAGGAGTCACGTTAAGATTTGAACAATGCCGCTATTGTCGCCTTATGTCACATTATTGAACTTCTAGGTACGCAACGGCTGTGGCATTTTAAAGTTTTCGGAAGGAGAAACACCTGCTATCGAAGCGACTTTTATTGTAAAACCTGCGGCTTGGATGCGTGCGACTTTCTGAATACTGAGTATTGTGTTAGTAGGCACCAGTGGCGTACGGTGTGTTTCTTTGCAGAAAATTGAGTTTCAATCGTAAAATAATATTAAATGGAAATAATCACTTGCTTTCATCTCAGTGACTTTTTTTGTTGTAATAAAACGTAAATCTTATAAAGCTTATTTTAAATTTGGAGTAAGGAAAACTACGGGAAAACCTTACTCTGAGAGTTGCGAATGCGGGACTTGGACCTCAGAGTACCGGGTCCCGACTACGCTGGACACTGGGGCACCGGTCCCATAAATACCGCACAATGTGATAAGTTCACTCTAGGTTTCCCCTGTTTTCTTAGCGATTTCAATTTGTTTGGCTTTAATGATGAAACGCAGGAGTGAATGCAATTCATTTAGGAGAAACCTCGTCAAATTTCCAGGAATATGAAGATGTCCAAGATTCTACAGCAGATCTCAAAAGTGAACAGAACAACGAGGTAATGATTTAGGAGCTAACGACGAAATGATGCATTACAACAACTTATTAACTAATTATCCTGATTCCTCTAGACAATATGTTGACACACACATGCCTATATGTTACTCTTTGCTTTATGGAATGAAAACATGTCAACAAAAACTTATATGACATATAATCCTTTGTGTACTCACTCCATCTCCACTCACATTCCCACGATTTGGTGGTATACTGAATTTACCATGAATCTGCCCAAGTTTCGGATAAATAGTCGAGAATTTACCTAAAATTTTATTTACCGGCTATATTGCCATTACTCCTCGAGGGTCTGAAGTATGCCTAAATCCCAAAGATGTTGAAATGGATTCATATAGGAACTTAGTGAAGGTTAAAATTCCGTGATACTGACGGAAGTTTTTGGTGATGGTCGCTGTATAGTGTCTAGCGTTGCCTTAAAGACAAAATTTGGGACTCTACCGCCAGTCGTTGGTACAGCATAATTCTCCAGAATTAAATCAAGTATCATTGAGCGGAGGATCACAACGAGATCTGTTCTATTATCAAGACTAATTCTGCCCCAAACCATCGCAGGTCCATAACTAAATTTTTCAACTTCTTCTCCGATAACTGCAGAATCTCATTAATGTGAGCGTACATACACGACCATTACAAGGAGTTAAATGAAATCGTGAAGCGTATTGGAGTCCAACATCGAGGATGCCATGCGACATCTTCACGTGTATAATTTAAATGCTTGGAGTTATAAGAGGTTTCCGCACGAGTTTTCTTGGTTTCAGGTTTGCTTCTCTTAATCTATTTCCTAACTATTAGATCGGAAATCTCCAATCCGTACGTCGTGAAGATATGTTGCTGCGAGTGTGCGAGGACGCAAGGAGAAACCAGTCCTGTACTCTAGTTATCCACATATCCACTGGCTTCTAGGCACGCAATGGATGATGGTCGTTAAAATTTCTCACAATTTCTTGAATATCGCGGTGCCATTCTCGATAGCATCTACAACTCGGACAATTTCTAACTCATTTATTAATATTCCACGGTGAGCTACGCATGATAAGTTAGCTTATACCCTCATGTAAAACTTATTATACTTAAAATATTGCCTTTTCACATGACAACTTTTCCTAAGCTCTGTACGTGCACGCCCCTGAACTCTATACAAGTATTACCGACGAAGATTTAACGTCCGCTATTACTGTGGTCTGCGGCAGGAGAGGATCATCGAGGCACAAACCTCAAACGATGTCCTTTATACCTTTAAACGATTCTTTAACATTGTTATCGAGCGGAGAGATAACAATGATACAAGACATCGATACATACATACCGAAAATTTGCGTCTCGCTAACAATGCCCTGATATATAGGGACTGTTTGACTTCCCGGACCCTTTCCCCACCATCAGGTAAACAGTAAAGACGCTTTTGATAAATGGTCCTGGAGACGTCACCTTACGGCCTTCCACATAGCGCATGTCGATAATTCTGTGACACCTCTCTTTATGCTTCGCATAAACCGCAAGCTGGTCGTCTTCGCTGAATCGAAATATCGTTGTTGTGACAGTCGTAGGGGAAATATATCGCTGCCTCTTTTGTTCGTGGAAAAATCGCAAGGTTTGTGGATATGCGTACTGGAACGATTTTACGGTAAAAATAACGCGATATTAGGGATGAATTTTCTTGTAGATTTTAAATTATGGAGTGAATAGATTATAGCTTATAATGAGCTTATTTTTCAGGCTAAAAAGTAAGGCTAATGATAAAAATTGATTTTATAAACCAACTTAAAAAACTGAAATCCAGTAAAAAGCAAAATATTTTATTTTTGTTCTTTATCTTTCGTTCTTTATAGTGGATTTTGATTTTATTAAGTACATCATCAGAGACATTGTAACCATAACACTTGCCATGACGTTTAGGTGCTTTATGGCTAATAAGTTGGCAACACGAAATTTAGCAAGACAACACTGTACCTTTATTTCGGGATATTTGTAACCAAATTTATACCTTTCATTTTAATAAATTCATTAAACAATCCACTAGTCAGCTTGTTCATATAAAATTTGATTCCAAAAATGTAATGAAATTTTCACTTACTTCGCAATACTATCACCAACATTTAAACATGAAAGACTGACTACAACATTGTGCTCTGTTATACAGCATTACATCACTAAAACATTCTAAATCATTAATAAAAACACTATAATCAATCCAATATCTGCCCAATACCCATCCAAGCCCGAAATACATACGTTAGCTCTTATATCGAGGGGTATAAAATCTATGAATTTCGAAGAAGGAATTGCATACATAATGCATGGCGTTAATCCCTAGGAGGGCACGCATATGACAAACGTGTCCTTGCGGACCTCCAACACAGAGGGTTTACGCGGCAGCTGACGCCGAGACAACCGAGATGTCAGACGCAATCAGATATGTTCCTTCGCATGTGTTTCATTCTGAACGTAAGTATATACGGCTTGTCTCGTGTCAATCCTTTTTAGCGAGATCTCGAAGAGAAATCTGCGGGGTTTCCACATAGTTAACCTTCGATTTTTCATTGCTGCCCTTTTGACGCCACGTAATCAAGTTCTTTCCTCTTTTTGCGGCGTAATAATAGTATTGTACACGACGTAAAGGATATTGTTTGTTTTTGTTTGAGGGTCGTCCGACAATATATTATGCGTGTAAGATACACCTGCGAGGAGGAGGATATTAATTCACGAATGTAATCGTGCAACATGGGCCTTGTGTGTTTAGCGTATTATATCTGAGAAGTACCTGAATAATTGAAATATATTCTTCGCTTTTTCTTTAATTTTTTTTCTTGAAAATTCCTACTTTAATAAACTCAATACTTAGCTATTTCACATCTACTATGTGTACCCTGTTGCTGCTTGTTTTAAAATTACATTAGACCTTAAACTGATTATAGAAGCTGGTTAACGAGTTCTTAGCTTGCCGTAGACGCTACAATAATTAAAGTATGTATCCATATACTTATATCATTATAGATGAAACTGATCTACAACGCTTCTATTAGATGTAAAGATGATAATCGTTCAGCTAACAAGTTGCCTAAACAAGAAAAAGGTGGAATGAAATGCACTGCAACACTAACAAGAAATCCATCTTCTATTACCCATGTAGATGTGGATGTTCCATAAAAAATGATTGTCACGCCATTTGCATGTTTTAAAGATTCTGAAGATATCCACCCGTCAAATTAACCAAAATCGTATTTCTTTTTACCTGATGTAAAAAGTTTCCCACGTTTCAACGAAGTATAAAGTTATTGATAAATGTATAAATACAGGGACTGGTGATTAGAAATACCTATAAGCTGCGCAACTACGACTGCATCATAAAGATTACGGAATTTTACTCTTCGTCTGGATTGCTTTTGATAATAATAATAATAATAAACCTTTATTATCCAACAGATCGAACACCCAATAAGAGGGTAATAAGATCTATGTGTATATGGAGATAAATACTCTGGGTGTATGCAATATAATACTTAATTTATAAGAAAGTCTACTAGTTCGACGTTGCCAATTGTACATACATAATTTGGTGTCCACTTAATGATGTTTATCCTTCGCAAAAGGAACTAGGAACGTGTCGATGGCAAATTTTTCTGGTGGATTTAGTCACTATAAGCACAATCAGACCTTCAAAAGAAAATCTTCTCACAGGGCCACAGCCCTTCTGGGTGCGCCTGAACCTTGATTTGCAATCTACAGGCTCCCGGAAACTAACACCTTTAGGCAGTCCAATAATCAGGTCACGTTCGAAGAGGGTTAATTGTTTATAAGATGCACGTTCTCGTCCGCGAGCCTCTATTCATGATTGCTTGAAACATACTCCGCGCGTTTTTCTAATTTTTGTACATTTAGATTGCAACTATAGGTTTCCCTGTAAAAACATATGCCGAACATCCAGCTCTTGTGAATGCTGGAGAACAAACTAGACGAATGCAATATGATAAACAATTGATTAATTTAATCTTAGAAGAAAATTTATAAAATTTTGTCGAAATACTGCATTTTTAATAACCAGCCAGTGTTCCTTACACGGATATCTAACAGCCCGCTCTCGTACGCGAAAATGCACTGTGCTACGGCTGTCATTGCCCAAAAATGTGGAGCACGGAAATGTAAAAAGTACATAAGTGGTGTTTGCTGATTGCATGTGCAAACACAACTGAAGATAGACTGCTTGAAAGATTATCTAGGGTGATTATATCACTTCAGATTTTAGTACACCATCACGTCCAAGAATTTCACTCCTTAAGAATCCTCCAATTAATTGCGCTTTATCCTTTACCTCCTTCACTTGCCAAAGTATTTGAGAAGGTTCTTTATTCCAGAATCTACAACAGCACTCATTCGCACATTCTCTAATTATCAACATGGCTTTATCTCAACACGTTATTGAAGTTATTAGTAGGCGTGGTTAAATTTATGTGATTTATGGAGATCTTTCCAAAAACTTCGACCTGGTTGACCACGAAATTAGATGGTTTTGGTAGTACTTATCTCAGTAATCATGCCATGTGGTCTTTGTTTTTATTTCTAATTTTATGTTTAATTAACTTTAACATTGGATGCACCACAGGGCTATAACCTATGTCCTCTCTTTTTTGTCCTGTACAATAATACTTTGCTTTCGCAAGTGGATTGTCCTCTTCTTACGGACGCAGAAAACTGACTCCGAAATTTCTGTTACTAGTGATCTTTACAAACTTCAACGCAATTTGAGCATGTTAGTAAAGTGGTGCAAAATATCTAAACTGAAGCTAAACGTTGAGAAATATTTTGAAGTTACCGATACTCATTCTAACTTACCGAGCTCCCAATAACATTATGTTGTTGGTCAATATCCATTCAACATCTTGTGCTGTGTGGTAAACGCCAGCATCTTTGGCATAAAATAAGTTTTAAAAATGTGGTTTCAATGTGTTCCAAAAATAATATTTCCGGTATGTGTGGAGGAAGCTGGATGAAGAAATAATATTTAATAGGACTTACAACGTAAGCAAAGTCGGTGACTTCAGTATGGCTATTGTAAATGTGTTAATAATTAAATAGCACAATTCTGATAAGATGTTTATCGAAAATATTTGGCTCTTTCTAAGCTCTCTACTTGCTAATGAATATATTGGCTTTCACCGGCGAGTACAGAAGAATTGGTTCCCTTTGTTTTTACCGACATAATTAAATTTAGATTTGGGTTTTAGAATTCGCTATTATTTTTTATTAAATTTTATCCCTTTAATTAAATTTAATTAGGTCTCTTGCTATTAGAGAATGCTTCCGTAATTTTTTCTATAAGAAGGCAATTCATGTCTTAGCATTGAGTCAAAGATTTCAATGCAACTTCCAAAGGTGTTTCTATTGAACAATCATCGTAGAGAAAAGAGGCGCTTCGTCGTTACATGTAAATAAAACTGTTTCTACGCTTTAGGGAAGCTCCCATCAAGTTCGTTTCGAATTTCTCGTAGTATATTTGACATTCTGGCCATTGTCCGAAAACGATCGGTCATAATAAGCGCTTCGGTTAATTGATAGCGTCGCCGAGATCGACGAACAATGCCCTAGATAAGCTGACCGGGCACCGCGGGGTACGTTTTACAGCCGGAGAGCACGACTTTTTTTAAATTGCCCGGTCATCGAGTGAATATCGCGATACCCAATATTAGGTATTGAATGGAAAAGATTAGCGAGAGGTTATTAAATTTAAAAAAACTCGTTTTAATTATCTTTCCTTTTCCTTTTGTACTGTTTCGAAAATTCCTGTCCTAAGTGTACAATGAACCAGAAAAAAAAAACAGATTGCATCCAATTACAAGAGAATGTTAACAACGAAACAATCAGCTGATTTAATTGAACTTCCTTCGACTGTAGTTCGTTGAATTCAAAGTAAAGAATACAATATTGAACTCCATCAGTTAATTCGATTTAGCTCCAGCGGTATTTTGAAACCTATTAATATGACACTCCTGTGAGGCATCTTCATGGATGTTGCTACTGCTGATATTACTAACTCGATCAGTGCGCAGTAGTAACAGCAATAGCATCAGCAACTGCAACAGAATCTCTGAAGATGTCTCGTAGGAGTATGGATGAAACTACAACGAAGCGGTTTCAGCCCGAAAATCAAGAAGATGCATATGTATTTTTTATACCGTTTGTACTCAGTGATGAACAGGTAATTACAACGCTGTTAAACCAAGTGTTTTCCCTCTAGACATCTGTTTCCATGGAAGTAATGGCGACTGATTTTTGGGATAGCCAAGGAAAATAATCCATTATGTTAATTTGACAAAGGTTGACAAAAACTCAATAACATTGGGATAAAGAGTACAGCATTACAGTGGTTAAAGGAATCTGGAACATAAGAAATTCCATTAGGGATACTGCAAGGCTCCGTCTTAAGTCCACTGTCGTTTTTCGCGGAAGGTGAGGTAATGATAAATGACCAAATTTTTCACTTGCAATACGTACTTTGATTCGATTAAATAGCAACAAGTTTAAAACAAGCTCTGCTTTTTCGAATTTCAACCAGTGCTTCGCTTTATTTTAATGTTTCATCAGAGTCATACTGCAGGCCAAATGCACAAATATTAAATTACTGAAAATGTAATCATTAAGCTATTCCTCCTATAAGACCATGTTAATTAATCACATGTCACGTAGTGCAGTTATTTTCTTCAATTGCTTTCTTAAATAGCACAATTATAAATCGCTAAACGCTTTCTCTGAGTATATCTCTTTATCGCAGCTAGCATACACATATAATTATTAGCAATTTATCAACGATTTAAATAGGAAAGAAAGAATAACTTCATAAGGACGATTCTAAATATGAAAGTAACGTTACTTGAAATCGGGAGGTAACGTCTGGATATTTTTTCCTTCTTCACAATAACGGTCTCTCCTCCGTGCGCGCTATTCTTGAGCACAGAGACGTCGTAATCCTACTGCTTCAAAACGAGATTATTATTAAATGATAGAGGAGCCCGCGAACCCACCGAAGAATTCTTCGAATTACCTCCTTCACTCGGCGAACATCGTGAGAAAATCTATTATATAAGATTGTCCGTAGAAGTAATATATTTAAATTAGCTATGCACATAGTCTTCCACAACCTTCCACTGAAAGTACGGTTACTATTATCTATAATCTCGTTTAGGATAATGACGGATGGATTTGTGCCTGCGATATCGGTTGGGTTAGATAATTCGATCGATCGAGATGCATTTGGTATAATTCTAGTTGCACGACGTTGCATTGGATCCTCTAGAATATCTTGGACAGGCTGGATTCTGGAGGGAAATTAATGAAGTAAAATTAGAATCGCTTGCGCCTGAATAAGTCTAAATTGAAGACAAATTAGTTTAGATTGCAGATAACCTGAAGAAGACATTGTACCTACATCCTCAAAGAAGTACAGACGCTACAAGTGATTTAGTACTTAAGAAGTATTTAACAAAAGTTCTTTCAAAGACACTCTGGAGAAAGCTTCTTAATCTATACGTATGCTTTTTGTCAATCAGCAACCTCAAACAACATAGGTACACTGCTAAAATTCATGGTTCTCATTTACATTTGTTTCTTGTAATACGATGTGTTCAAGAACCAACGCGAGGAAAAAATCACTAATCAACGGGCATATTTCTGCCAAATCGGTGCCAGCAACGCTACTCCGAATACTTTCTTCCTTTCTCGCATCATTCTGGCATACGACTGGCAATGGAAATACACGAATTTCCCAAACATATATCCCGTATTAATTAAACAGTTTATGTAATGCTAAGTGTATTGGTACCGCGACTTTTTAAAATAATAAGTTCAAGATCAACTCATCTGAAAATCTACAAGCAATACACAGTTCTTTATTTGCCCCACCTCCACCCAACTGCAATAGCTATAAAACCTAACTACCGCTCTCCGGACTGCATTTTTACAATCCCAAGTTACAAACACGACCAGGACGAGGACGTCGAGCAACGCGAAGTCATAATTTAAAATTTAAAACTTTTCATCCGGCCTATACGGCATTGCTTCTACGGTATTTTACTGTTCCGGCCACAATAACAGTAAATGAAAATGAAATATTTAGGATTTCCTTTGTGACAGCTAGCTGGCTCGTTTACGGGGGCAAAGGGATATAAATGTCGATGGCCTTTTCAAGATGGACGACCCGCATGCGACTCTTAGTTCTAAAGCTTTTTGATGGCGCGCGCGTAAAATTACATATTCTAGAGACCGGTTCGTTTTTGTTTTCCGGTTCTTCTTCCGTTGTATTTTTTTCTTTCGAATAGCTGGAAATCCGATTTGCAGAAAGAGGGGGGTAAATAGGATATTTTATTGGTTATCTTGGTATGTTTTCCTTAAAAAAGTGCTCCTAATTTAATTAAAAGCTAAAACACGTGGATATTGAATATTATATGGAAATTCACCTAAAATTATTTTTGAAAGCATTAAACGGAGAGAAATCACCGACTAATTGAATAGTGTGACAAACAAATAAATTTAAAAAAAGGACAAAGGATTACCAACGATTAATAAATTACAAAAACTAACGTTTTAACTTTAGTGCGCCCTCTATAATTTGTTTCGTTACGTCTATAAAGCCCAATAGGCCAATTGATATAATTTGTATTTAAAAGTAAATTAAATTATTCTTAAAATAAAATTACCAGACCACAATAGTCTGCCACGATTTACCGTTTAGCGCTACAACGAAATATATCTGTAGCCTTGAAATGTACACGTTCCCTAGCGAGCCTCACAACTAGTTAAATAGCGGTATTTAATTTGTAAAAGTATTGTTAAAATCAAATATAATTATTCACTGTGGTTTGTAAATTAACTTATTTAAAATTTGAAAATTACGGACCGAGATAATATAGGCCAAAGACGTATCATGTTCCCGTTTCACTAAGGGCTATTAGCCAAATAAAAGCAGGAACTTCCCTAAATAAGTTGTTGCTGCGTCTGATTAGGCCTAGGGAACAGCGCTACTCATGGCGCTAAATACAGTGACTATACATATAGCTTTTTTTTAATAATACACTATATCTCTTCTCTTTTTCTTCGTTTTCTTCTTTTTTTCTTCTTCCTCCTCTTCCTTTTCCCCTTCTCCTTTTTTTGTTTCTTCTTCTTCCTCTTATTCTTTCACTTCTTCTTACTCTTAGCCGTCTTAAGATGAAGCCTCTTAGATTTGAGATGTGTGATTGCCAAACCGAGTTATCTCAATCCTTTTGCCTTTAACCATTCAAGAATCTTATTCTTCATTCTCTATAGACGGTCACGTTTTTGCGGCAACGTCCTCTTGCTGATTAATTCGTCCTTTTCAATTCCATAAAAATATGTTTCCTTTCTAATTTACCAAAAATATTATCATTTATTTCTAATCGTTTTTAGATTTAGGAAACAGCCACATTACCTCTTGCACAATTTTCCTATCACCTCCGCATCGCAACAATGTTCCAGTTAATCGCATTCGCTTATCTAAATTGAAACTTTAAGTTATGACGTTCACCGTTTGCCGGAGCCGCGTATGCTTCAAAGCCTCGCTAAAGTTCGTAATATTTCATTACTTTAATTCCACTTCTTGAATTATTACCGTACAATGTGTATGACGGAAGATTACCTAGAGGACCGCAGACTGAGAAACACTTTGTTTATCGAAGAACCACCTATATAACCTGGTACTAATAAACATCTGTACAGTGCGTGAGGTATGGCGAATGCTGGCGAAGACAGTTAAAGGCATCGTTAATTATTTGATAACATTATTTTATTAATAACTTACAAAACTGATAACTAAAACTGTTCGTTCAGAGTGCCAATGATACCATCTAAATTGTGTCTTCGACCTGACGTAAACCCATACACCAAGTCGTTAATAATAACAACAATATCGTTGGATCTTGAATTTAATTACGTTTTATTTAATACGTCTTCGCTAATCTGTTATCTGTGGTTGGAGGCTCTAAAAGAACGGGAGTTATGTTAAAGAAAATTTTGAAATCCATCGTAATTTACCATTTAGAAATTGTAGATATATCTTTCTGGTAATTTCTTATCCAACGAGAGCAATAGTAGTTTTAGTAAATGTGGATAATCACAAGATTGATATTAGCCAGAGAAGACTAGGAAATTCAGTTCTAATCCAGTCATCAAACCCTAGTATTGAAGCAATGGAGGAAAAAGAAATCTAGATACAGCAAAAATGAAAAAGGAACCATATTTTGGGAAGGCAAATGTATGAACATTTTAAAAGCAAATGGAAGCTGTTCAAGAACTAATTGTACACTTTCTTTGGGGCTAGATCTTTGAAAATCCGTCAAAAGATGATTTACACCGGCAGAGAAGGAAGGTTAACAGAACAAGACAATAAATTACGAGCAAGATAAAAATTTCAACCCATCAACTTACCAGGAAATTATTTGTAGGTTCCTAAATTAACCACAGACTTGTCTTCTTCTTTTGGTGTTAGACTATTCGAAGAAAATCTGAAATAAATTGTATCAGTATATGTTACTTCAAACTTTTCCTCCATAAATAACCAACCCACTCCAACCGAAATCATGCATTCCAACTAAGGCGTACAGGTAAAAACGAAATACACGCTCAAAACTCATCTAGTCGCTATTCACCTTAATGCTTAGAAACAAAGTAGGCCCTAAATATCGTATTACCACACTAAAATCGTGTTTCGGCTTTCCTTCAACCAATGTTTAAATAAACATCCACTAAGGATTACCTACACTTTAACACGTGATAAAGAATTTGATTTATGAAAGATCATTCTACGTATAGGTTCCTACCTTACCCATTTTAACATTTCGAGCCTCAAGAAGAAGAAAAGATTCGTTCCAATAAGGAGTGCTGTATTTGTGGCTTGTAACACGGCGATGTAACTGGCCACGTTACGTGTTGTGGATTTTTTTACGTTTGGGCTTGTATTCTTCTTCTTTAACGGCCGCGTGTACGGATGAGTACGTGTAAACCAGTTTTTAGAAATCTTAAATCATTCCAGATGTGTTAGAGGATTACACTTATAGGAGATTCCTTTCCGACCATATCGCTATTTGGTTCTTATTGCTTATTTAGATACTAATAAAAATTTTAATAGAAAGGTTTACTGGTTGTACATAGCGTGAAATACACCTCGCATTTCGTCCCGACGAAGTTATAATATTATAGATACTTATCCAGTTATATAACCGTAAATAAGACCGAGGTGGATGCGAGGATAAACTTCAAATTATCTCTCATACCGGACGGGGAAAACAAATGAGTTTATTTGTTAGTGGAAGTATATAAAGAAGGAAGATAGAACGGAGTCTAAATGAAAGTAGATAATATGAATGCATGTGATCCCTCGAGGTGAATAAAGGATGTAATGCAGTCTGGTTTTTCTCATTTCTTTCCTACCTGGTATACATATGTAAGGACTGCCGCTGAAGCTGACACACGAAGCTTCCTTATTTCATATAATTTTCCTTCTAGGGGGTACTCTTAATATAGCAAAATATCTCGGAGATGCGGGAGCTGTTATTTTATAGACAATGTTCTGTTATGATTACATGGGATTGTTAGGGAATCTAAGGCAACATTAGCGATAATACAGAAAATAAGTAAGTCTTGTGTGTGGAATACAGAAAACATTGTTATCCGACTACCAAATATAAAGTTATCGTATCGTGGCGGTTACTGGAGAAAACAGTTCGAAGTATTATCGACAGGCAAAACCAGATCCCAATTACTTTATTGGATCGTAACATGCAGTGATTTATGATAACTGAGCAAACGTCTATAATTAATTTTCTCAATTTGGGCAGTTGTGAACTTATCAGGTTCTTCCCGTAACTCCGCGATATAATATTTATAAGTTAGCAAATCTACCGATAATTTGGATCATTTGAAAGTGATTTGCAACGAAAAGTTCCCATTGAAATCCGCTTAATTTATTCCGGCACTCTTGAGAATTAATGTGTTGCCACCAGCCCATGCTGGAAAAAGAGCCTGGGGTAACTTTAATGACCTGCCTCATGCTAGGGTATTTATGTTACCCAGACGAGATGAAGTCAGAACGTTTATAGAACTAGAAAAGAACACTAAAGCCGTGCACGATTAAAGGAAATACCTGCACACAGCGAAGCGCGCTTCAAAGGAATCAGTGCTGTCCGTGCTTGAAAGAAGAGGAAATGGTTGAATGCATATTGTGGTAGCGCCTTTTTAATGCCCGAAAGTTTGAATGAACTATCCAGAATTGGCCAGAAGAATACATCTACTTGGCGAACATATACTAACAACGTACAATAGGATCAGATATTGGTCGATGCAAACAGGTGAACTAATCCACTAAACTGGCGAACTGGTGAAAGAATGATCAGCAAACTTTTTGGATTTATGAGACACAGGCATAGTTGCAATTACCGATTCATTACTACCTCTTCAGATATCCAAGAAGAACTAAAGGTACTAAGCCCCACACAAGGAACACTCAAACTAATATGGCATTGCATAGGCATTACATAGACGTACAACGGTGACTCTGATCTGGACACCAGGACATGAGTGCAATTACGGGAATATCGAAGGAGGAAGGATAAAACCGTGCCCCTCTGCAGGCATCGCGTACACAGTATTGAAGAAAACCACCAATTACAATGGAAAAGAAAATTCTCAAGATTGGTAAAAAATCAAACCAAAAAATTCCTAAACAGATGGCAACTGACTTAGTAGCAAAGATATGACGCTCACCAAAACAGCAATAAGTTTGCTCTACATTAAAAACGAATGAGTAACTTGAGCCAGACGGAGGGAACAACATCTTTGTACTGTCAGCGTGTCTCTCACAGGTCTCTGAGTTCATATGAAAACGGAAGCTAGTGTAGACGGAATGATAATTTTATATCGTACTTTCAAAGATTTTGGCCCCGCTTTGAACCTACTATTTTATAAAGTACTTTTAATAAACGTAATCTCACACCTTAATCTAGTTTTCAACCACTTTCAATCCAATCAAGCTCAGTAAGAAATCTATATGTAAATCGTATTATATGTTAGTATGTTCATACATACTAATGTAACCCTCTAGTAGTAATAGGACGGCGGATTAAAATAAATTTGATATATGGACCTATACTCGCATACATATCTCTAACTAGAGAGCTCCAGAACGCCGCGGACGCACATTATGCATGCTCCGACACGAGATTACACTTCATGAAATTGCATCTGTATTCATAGCGCGATAAAATATTTATATTGTACCTACTTTTATGTAAACCCTACACGCAGCTCGGATATACGATAATATAATCAGGCAAATGTGGGCATTGTAGTTGCCCGATTGTCGTATCGCCATCGCTGTATATTTTCCTCCCCTTGCTGCTTTTCACGCTGGCTCCAGCGGATCCAGTTTAATAAATCGTGTTTGGTTTAATAATTGAGCAAGTCTTCGGACAGCGAGCAATTTAAAATTTGCCTTTCGTTGCATTTGGCTTTTTTTTTTTTAGTTGTTATTTGAGTTATTTTATTGATGTGTAGAATCTATTTTAAATGTTTTCCAACAAAGCTGAATATGGAAGTTGCACGTACACACAACTAATTAACAAAGATTTAGTTCCAACCAACAATAGACCTTATTGGTCCATGAATACGATTTCACAAATATTATGGCTCCACCTTTTGTTCATGGAATACAAACCAACAAAAGTGATCAAGTTATTCCCACTATTCGGTAAGACAAGGAAATGCATGTACACTGCCGTTCAGAGAAGTTCGGTCGCTTGGTAAAAAACATGAAAAGGTTATAGAAACAAACAAAACTAAAAACAAAATGCAATTTTATTATATGTACAGGTAAAAAAACAAAAATAAATAAATAAAAAGTTATTCTGGCCTAATATAACATACTGAACATTATTTTTTTTTCATCGAAAAAACCTCCTCTGCTGTTAATCACCGCTCGAACTATTCTAGGCATTCTTTCGATAAGTTTTGTTAAAACGGATTGTGGAATATTAATCCATTTATGTTGCAGAATATTCCGTAAACGTTCTTGTGAAGTTGGGCATATTTTTCGGATCCTCCTGCTCAGTTCATCCCACAACAACTCTATAGGGTTCAAATCTGGGCTTTGTGGGGGCCATGTCATTACTTTCAAGGTGTGCTGTTCTTCTTGCTCCTTTAGATAGTTCTTACACACTAACGCAGTGTGTTTTGGGTCGTTGTCATGCATGAATGTAAAGTTACGGCCTATTATACGCAATCCTGATGGCACTGCATGATTCTGGACTATTGCAAAATAATTTTCCTTCCTCATTACACCCTGCACTCTGCATAAATCTCCCGTCCCAGGAAAGGAGAAATATCCCCACACTAACACAGAACTACGCCCTTGCTTCACTGTAGGCACAATGCAGTTCGGGATCACTTTTCGATTTTAGATCTTCGGACATAAACTCGTCGATTTTGCCCAAAAACCACAAACTTCGACCCGTCACTCCAAAGCACGTGTTTCCAATCATCTAACGACCAATCTAGATGAGAACGGGCCCACTGTAGCCGCTTCGCTCTGTTGCCCCGACGTAATAAGGGTTTTCGAATGGCAATGCGTCCATGACGGTCCGCTTGTTGAAGTCGACGTTTTACCGTACTCGCCGAAACTTGTTCTTCACGGTCGCGATTGACTTCGGCTGTTATTTGTGGCGCTGTTAATTTGCCATTGCGTTTGCTTAATAATACAATTCTCAAATCTTCAGCTTTTGTTGTTTTCTTAGATGCTACAGGACGAACACGATTTTCTATAGTTCCTGTTGTCCGATATCGCTTTATGATGTCATTTACTGTTGAACTTCTCATATTTATTTTTTCAGCAATTTGTCGCCCCGAATATCCTTCTTCAAACAACGTAATAATGCGCGAACGTTTTTCTACACTGGTAGGCTTGCCACGTGCCATTTTGAAGTAAATTTTCTTAAAACTTTCGCGCAAAAACGACAGATGCACACCAACACACGTTTAACAGTAAAATGAAGCAAATTTATATCTTTACGCTTGTGATAAATAAACAAGAATGATACTGCGGTATATGTCCTAAATGTATTGTTCGTTAATAATCCCCAAACGACCCGTTTCAAAAGATCGATACTTCCGAGAAATTCTTGGAATGATAATAAAAGAGACTTTATTGTGGTTGTCGCGATATTTCTACTTTACATAATAATTTATGGTTTTAATCCCTTAGAAAAGAGTGTATGCTTAATATGTTTCTAATTTTATGTATTAATAATTGTATACAGTGTGATATAATAGATTTTTATTGTATGACCGAACTTCACTGAACGGCAGTGCACACATTTGTTTCCAACAAAAAAGGTTCGAAATTGGAGAAACATATGCCTCGCCCTGTATATATGGTAAATAGCCAATTCCTGTTTCATTTTTAAGGAAACTGTGCTTCTCACAAATCTCCTCGGAATATTGTTTCCCCAACATCGCTTTACACAGAAACTAAATAAAGAGAAAATGAAGTAAACTATAGTTGTTCCCAATGCTGTTTCCTTCCAGACTTTTGCAAATTGGGCAGATTTTCCGCTAACACAAGGATATTACATGGCGAGAGTAAATTAGCTTATTGAAAACTGGATGATTTACTGCACGAATCCCCTTTATACTTACTACATATACACAGTAAATACTATTCAGACCACACGCATTTAGAGAGCGTACAACTCGCAACCCATATAATCTTATACCATCCAATTTCATTCCACCTAAAGCGAACAAATACCGACCGAGACCTTTCGTCGAAGACTACAATCAACGCCGCCTTAGATTTCTTTATTACAAGCCTCAAAGCTAGGGAGAATAATTAGAGATTTAACATTGCAATAGTGGATTATCTTCTTATCTAAGTTAATTTGGCAAACGGTGGGTATTTTATTGGTATAATGACTTGATATGAAAATTATTCGATTTCGCGTGAGTTCCTAAAACAGACATCCTGTATATCAAATCTACCTAAACATAATTTACTCTTGGCCACGCTAGACCTTGTTATTTCTCTGTTACCAGTTGATTAAAACCAAATCACGCACAGAATTATATAGTCACAGCAAGATATAGTTATTATGTAATCACATAATCGTTGGTAAATTGAACACTTATCAAAATACTAGTTTTGCTTGTGTATAGCGTTCTTCTAGGCACGCGATATATTTTACTAATTTCGAGTCACAACGTAAACAACTAAAAAATAAAAAGAAATGAGCGTGGAAATATACTAACAACCAAAAAAATATAAATTAAGCAATTACAGACGTAATTTCGTTTTAATTGCTTCCGTTAGACTCGTTACAATAATTTTCTTTACCGTTATATTAAGCAAATATTACATTATTCCAACTAAGCCTGCAGAAACGAGGGTCGTTTTATGAAATTAGCAGAGACTAGACAGACTCGTATCTATTCGTCTCATAAGGAAGGGTTCGTGTTGCCTACTGGTTTCCCTGACAGTCGACAAAACACGAGTCTGTCTAGTCTCTGCTAATTTCGTAAATCGCAACTCGTTTCTGCAGACTTAATTCCAAGCCAAGATAAATATTACGATTTCAAATAAATTTAACCAAGCATAACCTCATTCTGTCAATAGGCTTCGTGTATCTATCGTTTGGGGTCACCTTATCATAAATAACCTACTTCGATGCCAATATTCATTGCACTTTAATTCATTATCTAACCTCGAATACCACGCAATCAGAGACAATACCGCCCCTTAGAGTATCCTCTCCTTGTTCGCGTTGCAACCTGCCGAAATTGATTGCATGACGTTCCGAAGACGCGCCCTACTCGTCGAAAAAGTAATTTGTCGGAGAACGTTGCGAAAAATCGCTCCGGAACCCAAGTGCGACATGATCTAGTAGACTATAACGCTGACGTCTGAATTACAAGAGAACTCCGACATTGCACAGGAAGGAAGGGAGATTTTCAAACCGGATCCTGGCATTGTGAATGCGGGGAGACTTGCAAGTTCATACATGCATGTAAATGCATGAAATAGATGTTGGAATATTCAGGGTGTGGTGAAAATGAGACTGAACAGGATTTCAAATATCAGGGATAACTTTTAAGTTTTTACAAAAACAATGCGTTGCGTGCGTTTGAGCCAATTCTCGAAACATTTTTTCCACTCTCAAGTGATGTTTCTAAAATATGGTTTTTCAAGGCTTCAGCAGCTTCTTAATTTATCCATGACTTTCGGCAAGATACAATTCTGCATTAACTGTTCTTCAAGTCTCCAAAACAATGCATCCTATGCAGTACAGTGAAAGAAACAAGCAATAATTTTTTTAAAAGTGCTTAGTGAACGAACAACTTTTATTGGATAGGAACACCCAAATAGCTGATTATTGCTTAGTTCCGGCTCGTAAGAATCTTTCCAAATTTCTTCGCGTGCTATATACGGATGTTACATTAATTGACACGAGCCTGTTTGTGCTTGGGTCAGATTATTGCAGAATCCCTCCGGAACAAATCTTATCTCCTAGCTTATGGAAAATTGAATATACTGCAGTCTTCGATATGCCTAAATATGCCATTACGTCAGGGTAGGCCACATGCCGATCCTCTTGAATCATGACTCATTACTAAAGAAACCTCCACCACGACGAAATTCTGCAACGATTAAAATCACCCAACTGGAGCAATTTAAATGGAAGAAAACAATTGATTCGCTGTTTTATGTATTCTTCTTCGAATCTCGAAAAGTAGCGATATAGTGGGCATGGACATTGATACTGTAGGTTACTTTCTATCTAGAAACAAAGGGGGCTGTATATGTTACGTGGAAGGCTTTAAATGATCGTGGGGCCATTTTTGTTTTGCAGTTACAGTCATAATTTCACGAAAAATTGTTACTACGTATATAACAAGAATCCGTCGTCCGCAATCAATAGCAAAAAATTAGTTACGAGATAAATACACATATCTCGGTAGCAATTTCTAGCAGATTTCCCATTAAAACAGATCCGTGGATTTCTTCCGCTTAGACAACGCTCATTTAGCAACGACATTTCTGCGAATTGTCTCAAAGTTCTTACATGCATTTCCTTATTGCTGAAGTTGCTGTAGACGGATCGCGCTACCGATACAGGCATATGCGTGGAGCAATGCAGTTTCAAGTTATGGCTAAACTTCTCATTTATACGATGATACATTGAGATATTCCTAAGGAAGACGATATGACAGAGTTAATGCGGATTCTCTGTTGATGCGAATGGATATTAAGTCTAGAAGATGTGATTTGTATTAGTGGTAATAATAGTAATTAATTGTCACGGACATAGTCCATAACTAAACATGATTATCATACATCTACACACATATATTTACTTAACTATACATAAACTCGTTAATATTGTAAAAGCAATTTTGAAACTAAATTGTGTGGATAATGTGCTGCAGATAGTTACAAATAGCTATTTTTAACAAAACCCTATTCATTGTTTTTGTAAAAAGTTTAAATCTCAAAGTCAAAGGAAACTATCTACAATTCCCTGAAAATTGGACGACATGACGTTAAAGAAGAAACGCCCAACCAAAGCATCTAATGATTTTCTTTCGCAATAAAAATAATTGTTTTGCAACTACCGATGATCCCCAAAAGATTAACACATACCTGAGACGAGATCGAAATACGCAAATAAAATAATCATAATGAATGCATTAAACTACTGGTCTTAATGTTGTCATTTGTTGGAATTACTGAACCGTCGAAATCTGTACGAAGATCATCTCGATTATAGTTTAGCGATCGCGCTAGGTTTTGTTATAGAATCATGCAACTTGTGTCATCCGCATAATTTGATAGAATACACGATGTCAAACACTGTTATATAAATTTCAAAAGTATGGGGGCTGAGACGGATGCTTGAGGGACACCGAATTTCAACCCAATTGCTTGGAAATAAAATGTCTGGGACGTATTATTTGCAACTGGTGTTATATCATTTATTTACCGGAGATTACCGGCCATGCCATTTATATCGAATGCGCGCCAACACCTCACGATCAATGACATCAAACGCCTTGGACGGATCAAAAAGAATTCCTCTTTTTATCTAGGTCATTACAGATTTTGTTAAAACACTAAATAATGGCTTCACGCGTGGATTTCCCTAGCATAAATCCGAAGTGAGTTGAAGTGGGTTGAAAATATTAAGCTATGTTTTATTAAGTAATCAACTAATGTAATAACAATTTTTTTTATGCTTCTGCGAAAGCAGAGGGTACGGAAATTGGATAATAGTTATTAACATTTTTTTGTATCGCCTTTTTTAAAAATTTGTAGTTTACGGAATATTCCTTCGGTCAAACGGCGATAATCTCGTGTTAATGGCATTTCCACTTTCGATTTTGGATAGTTTTTGACACACGTGTGGTTCAGAACATTGCCTACTAGATTTAATAAATTTCAGGACGTTAGAGCCCCCAATCTTTCAAATAAAAAGGTTAACAGATAATTTTAGTTTAATCTAGCAACCCAAACAAATTATTTAAATTTCCATAATATGAGAGAATAGATTATTCTGCCATTAAAGCCTTTATTTTTAACTAGTAAAAGTCTTGAAATCTTGTAAAAGATATAGGTGTGCCAAAAATGTACCAAAGCCCTAAAGTAGAGAAATCATTAACACGGGATGAAGTTTTTACCATGCAACAGAATCTATATTGTTGTATTCCCCTCAACACAATTCGGGTTTCTAAAAAAAAACAGTTTCTGACACCAGGGCAGCTTTTATTTGTGTACTCCGTAACACAATTAATTAAAATTAAACACAAGAATTATAGTAGCATATAATTATTATATGGATTTCTTTTAGAACAACTTTAGAATTAAAATATAACTTTCGATAGTTAAACGGGCAGAGTAACGACTTACGCGCGAGAGTGATTTCGTAATACTCTATTGAGGCTCGAGCGCGAACCCCTTTTATATGTTTCAAATGTGCTGACTAAGATATCTGTCTACTTTGTATACTTTTGCTATTATCAAGGGTTACAACAATATACTGTATATACGGATACATATATAATAAGGAAACAGTATTTCATTTATTTCCGTTGGATGTTTCATAGCTACGTCTTTCAGCATTCTACCTACTTCATACTTGTCGGTTGCTATAAATAAGAGAGAAAACCATTTGTGATTAGTAGCGGGAGGAATGTGAGCAACGGGTTGAGGTTGATGTGCAAAGTATTCACGGAATAGTTGAGTAACTTTTACAGGACTATAAGTAGACTATTTTGTTGGTCGTTAATGGACAGATTAGATGTAGAAGAATCAGGGTGATTTGAGATTATTTTAATGATTGTTTTTTTGTTGCTCGAATATTCAATTTTATTATCATAATTGTTAGTTTTAGTCTCATAATTTTATTTTTATAGATTTCATTTGTTCCTTCATAAAGTTCGCGAATATTTTGATTATACAACGAGCATGGGTTAGAATAAATTCCATAAAAAATAAAAATATTTAGTTGGTGAGATGCTCGAACATGTCAACTTTTCTTTAACTTCATTAATTACTGGCCGGAATTAGTTATCACTTCTAATCAGATACGTTTAAGTGACAGTGACAAATAAAGATAATCTGTGTTGCAAGTGAAATATAGCATTTTCCAAAACGGTGGTACATTTATGTGAGAAAGAACGGATTGATATATTGATAATGGTTGGCTACATATACCATATGGAAATAGAATCCGGAAGGAGGCGAATGAGCTATTTATTTAACAGTAAGTATCTTAGCGAAACACCCATGGGCAGGTCGATAAACACAAACCAAGTCGAGACATACAAATAGGAAATTAAATTTCTCAAAGCCCTGTCCTCAAAGGAAAAATAAAATGTGTCCTTTCAAAGTATAACTAGTTCAGAAACTAAACAAGGATAATCCCGATGAGAAAATACAATTCAGTGAGGTTATGATGTTTAGATGTAACAACGACCTTAAGCTTTTGAAACAGATTGTATTTCCAAGCGATATTTTATTTGAATGGTAGAGTAAATAGATAGAACTGTTGTCACTGTGCTGCTAAAAATCTGCGCTGAGTATGTTCGAAAAGTACAAAAGATAAATATTTGGGTAAGAACTGTAAAGAACAGAATTTTGCGGTCATTTTATTGAAGAAACGTCGAATTACTTAAAAGCGAAAAATTTCTTGATTTTCTGCAAAACGATTTGATATTTCATATCCAATGAAGATGCGGATATCCCCAATAATGTAATGCGAGATGTCTTGTGTGGTTACCTTTTTCCCAATCTTTTCCTAACTCCGCCCGCTTCTTTCCTCTGAAGGTCAAGATTTACACGAACAAACCAAACAACATCGATAAATTAAACCTGATGTGAGAACTAACAAGTACAAGTAGGTGCTCGCAGGAACTTAAAAGATTATTTCTTATATTGCATCCGCACACAGTGTATTAGTGGAATCTTCGAAATCTTCGCTTCCATTACTGATTAGTCACATTCTGGTAATCTTAATCTTTCAAACTATTATACCGACCTCCCGAACACAAAATTATCTAATTTCCTTCACCCTTATCCTTTCAGAATAGCTTTCCGTAATATCAACCATGCTTTCCCGTTCATTTGTAACAAAGGCCATGATATAAAATGCGCCGCTATTCACCCCCTATATGTAACATACATACGTATAGATTGTCTCCCAGAATGGATGATAAGATTGAAGCAAGGCGACAGAGGAAGGGCGTGATATTGACCGGATATTGCAGTAAACCCGATTGTAGCTGCACGTCAAAAGTATAAAGATAAGTTTTATATATGTACGGCCTTAGCTTTGACAAATATCGGGTCTCTTGTATAAAAAAGAAGGAAGGAGTCAAATATTAGGCGTTTAGTCATTTGTTGTTAAAGTTTGGGTGCCTTCTTTCTGGTGTACCTATTAAATAAATTGAAAACAAATTCCTTGAATATGAAATAATTGATTCTATGTGTAACACCAAAAAGGAGGGCGTCACCTGTCGGACTATTTTCTCCAATAACAAAAGTAATTTTAAGGAATCACGTATGTCTCCATTTGTAAGTAATATAATAAATAAATAAATAAATTCAGATATTAATTTAGCCGCCATTTTAAACCTTAGTAATAATTAAACAAAGGAGTCCCCTTTTTTCTGCAAATCACCACAGACCACATGCTTGCCTATGCACTTTTTCTAAAGGATCTTTTTTAAAAAATGTTATTTAGAAAAGGAATGTTATTTCCCAACGGATTCTTGTTAATTTACAAATATAAAATAATATCTTGCCTAAAATGATGCCTTGATCAGCGATATTTTTATTACTTCTGAAGGTGTCAAATTTATGTTTGATTTTACTTACTTACTGTGTTAGTTAAATGGAAGTGCATGATAGTCGATTATGGTACTTCCACTATTAGGATCGCAGGAAACCGAGAAAGTTAGAGATACCAAAAAGTTATTAAATACTTTCTAAAGCTGGTGGCGGCAGCTCTTAGCTGATAGGAATACTATTCAACAACTACTGTTTATAAATAGAGACCTTTTTTGAAATAATTCTATTAAGAATACATATATATATATATAGAATTCTGGAATATTAAAATATATTTATTTAAAAAATTTATATATATAATAATTACATGAAATTCTACATTTATTTGCGTTTTATTTTTTTTTTATCAATTATATTTAATAATTTATAGCAGATATTAATTGTATACAAATACACTATTTATTCATAGAGGGCAACACTGACACCAAATTAACATTTAAAATTCACATATTTTTAGATTTCCACGTTTACTTAATTTTCACATATAATTTATTGATTGCTTTTCTTCATACAATTACAACCGCGCAAACAAACGAAAACACTGAACAAACAAAAAAACTTAAATAAAAGGCATTTTTTATAATAGAAAAAAGCTGAAAATTCCAAGATATGTGGCAGAGGAAGCCCAGCGATACCCGTTCTGCGCAAAAGAAGGCTCTTCATTCCCATTCCGTTACATTCTCGATTACGTAATTGCGTTCGCAAATGTTTACATATGAAAATCAAAACAGAAAGCACATGCTTATTGATTGCCGGTCCGCCAATCAAATTATCTCCCAGAACCCGAGCACATTGTTTGAGTTTCTCCGGTACCAGGGGAGCAGAAATCGTAGAAAGTTGATTAAAACCACAGCATCTCGCGCTATTTTCACGGCAACGCCATCTAGTGCGGCTTTACGCTCGGATCCGTTGTATATGCCTTTCTCGTTTGCTCTTATAAGGTTCCTCGGCGCGAACGTCAGCGGAAACTCTTGCCTTTTATCTTTTTGAAATGCGTTCAATTATTTCCGGTAATACGGAATGATTCTCTTCTCTCGGCGTTGTTCATTCACAATTGTATAGAATATTGGTATACAAATACATTATAAAGTCCCAGGATATTGTGTTTTTGTATAGGCCAGACTGGTGTTTCCAGCAGTTGAATTCAGAATTCCGAGAATGATTGGAACGTTAACCGGTAAGAGTTTCGGATAGCCTTTGGACCAGGGGAGCAGAAAACAATAGAGGTACCGAAACATGCATATGCGTAGGGATTGGCGCCTCGTTTTGTGGTCGTGTAAACGAGAAGTGTGTGTATATTTTCAATTGATGAAGATGAAATTGTATAATTGGTAAATTTTTTGTTGCTTCAGAGAACAAGTTTTTACAAAAACATTAAAAGAATTTGGTATAAAGCGTTTTACTGTTTTTCAAATTAAAATTTGTAAACTTTTGGATGCGTTTGAACCCATTCTTGAACTCCGATGAGCGATAAAAATCGTTGTCCACGCATTCTTTGTTTGACTATTGGTAAGAGAAGTTCGGCATTGAGTCAAGCATTATTAAGATGAAGGAGGATGCGACGTTATCGATTGTTTTTCCTTTGATTGATGATTTCTGATAAATAAATTATTGTATACCATTTAGTATTAACTGTTTTTCGATCCTCCAAAGCAATGCCAAGTACAACAAAGGAAAGAAGCGAATTTTTTCAACATATTTCCTTACACCATTTAACACGAGCTTCTTTTTATGCTTGACCATAGATGGTATTGTAGTATCTGAAAATAAATATAAACAATCCTTTGACAAATATGCGGGTTGGAAACATCTACAATACTGCAACAAAAAACCTTCAAAATGATTTACCTAAAACAAATAAGGATACATATACATTAGTAACCAGGAAAAGACCTACGTGTGAGAAATTAGCCACTAGAGAGGGTTACTGCAAATTGTGCCTCTGAAAA
Source organism: Oryctes borbonicus (assembly GCA_902654985.2). Taxonomy (NCBI): domain Eukaryota; kingdom Metazoa; phylum Arthropoda; class Insecta; order Coleoptera; family Scarabaeidae; genus Oryctes; species Oryctes borbonicus. The sequence continues at coordinate 5,352,160 of LR736862.1, forward strand.
AAGCTACACAACGAGCACTCATCCACGTATATTGGCTACATAAAGATACTTCAAAGGAAGACTTGGAAAGTAATTTATTAAAATCTAATTTTAAGAATATTTCATGTGAAATGCTCAACCCCAAACATCCTAATGAGTATGCAACCTTCAAGGTCTCTGTACCCTTAGAAGACTTCAAAGACGTGAAGGAACCCGAGTTGTGGCCTCCTTGGGTCCGTATTAATTGTTTTTTTTTACGAAAATACCGCAGTGAGACAGTGAACACTTAAATCAGAAGAGACATGGTACGTCTCATGTTTGGAGGCTACTCAGAGAAGTGTCATGTAGCAATACAAGAGCTAATCGCTTGAAAATAATGCATGAAAGTATTAGATGTCTTAGTAACAACTGTAATCAATTAGATTTAATGCTTGAAACACAAAATGTTGATTTTCTTTTAATTAACGAACATTGGTTATGTGAGGCCTAGTTTAGGGAAATTTCCTTCACTAACCATCTACTAACGCCAATATTAAATAGCGACATAAATAGCTTATCAGTCTGTAACGTTTTTGAAATTTGTGCAACCCCATTGTCCTAATCATGATCTATCGACCACCTTTTTCTAATTTTAGTGATTGCTTGAACTGCTTAAAGGAATTGTTGCAACTATTATTTTAAAAGAATAAGTTTGTCATTCTTGAAGGTGACTTTAGTGTTAGTTCTTTTAGATCCACTGTGGTTGTGAACTCAATTATCGACACATTTAGCTGTTATCACTTTTTTGCATGTTTGATGTTCCAACTCGTGTTTGGAAGATCTCTTTTTCCTGTATTGATAAACATTTCCTGTGAGGTCTTTAGTACCTATTCTCTCGATAAGTACTTGTTCGACCATTTCTCTCAGACATCTGTAAATCCTGAGAATAGAAAGGAGATTGGAAGAGAAGGTATTCTAGAAACAATATAAAGTTGTTTAATCATTGCTTACTTAATAAAACTTAGCTTCCAGTTTATGAGTGTAACTGTTCATGTATTGCAATACTAAAATTTAGATAACTCCGAATGTACTACAAATGAATAAGAATTTACAACTTCTTGGCGACATTAGCAGTAGGTTTCTTGGTATGAGAGATGCTTATCTTGAATATAAAAAAAAATATAGCTCCAGCTCGACATGATTTCAATGAAACCTTCATACTAACTTCCAACAACTGCTAAAGAGCAGCTTGGAAAACTAGTCGTACAAAACAAACTACGCGACCGATTTCTGTCGCTGCTTTAACAATAATAAATTTCAAATTTTACTAAAATAGCATGTTAAATCTTAACATCCCCATCTAGCGGCCGTTTGTAAAAGCTTACGAAGCTACCCTCGTATAATAATGACTATTTGGTTCTGATACAACGGCGTTTATTTCTGATACGATTTCGTTTATTTTATTTGTAGTTCCTAAACCGATAAAATATTGTAAGAGCGGTAATAAAACCTTTAACGTTTTTTGTATATTATTATAACTTACAGTCATTTAACAAGGGACTTTTCAAAATCATTTTCCAAATTTTCTACAAAAAAGAAAACAAGGCTACCTATCAATAATTTTAATTATATCCACCTTCAAAATAAAACAATATATTTAAGAGTTTTTCTTGATTTATCAATGCTTCATTGAAAGAAGAATATTTGAAGATGTAATGAAATAAGAAGCCGGTTGGATGTAAATCAAAAACAAACAAAGAATCATCTACGTTATCTCATCGAGAAGAGGTAGGACTTACCCCGGTATTCAGGATATTTCAGCTCAAAATTTAGCTCCTCGTATGTAAATTTAATTGCTCTGCAATTGGATGTACCAACGGAGAAGAAATTGTAATATTTTTTTAATATAATTTGGCTTCCGACGGTCGCTATTGAATGTCCATAAATTGTAATTTTAATAAGAAATTAGATAAGACAACCTGTATAATGAAGGGAAAACTGTTTACTAGAATACATACTCTTCTTATAATAGGGCAGCAGGATACCTCGGACACAAATGTAAATTTTAATATTCTGAAAATTGTTATAAATGTACGGTAAGGCACATATTTCATGATAATTTTTTTTTAAGTAAATGCGTCGCTGCTAAATGTCGCTACCCCGCTTAACTTTTTTTTAATGTAGTATCCTACTTTTTATTCGAATTTTGGAATCTACAACTATTCGTGATTACTTCCCTTATAGCTGCTACCAATTTATCAGGTTTACTTGTCGAGAAAGTAATTTTATATATTTAATGTAACATTCAGTGTTTGCATTTGCCTTTCATGTTTTATTAACATTTTTGATGAGTCTTCGCTCATGATTTCTACAAAATACATTCTTCTAAATAAAAGTTATTACTTTCCCAAAAAGTACAAAAGATAGGTTGGTAGCAGTTTTAAAGAAAGTTATCACAAACGTGTCGGGGATTCCCAAAATGGAATAAAAAGTAGGATATTCTATAAAAAAAAATAATAGGTTGTGTAGCGCCACCTTGGAGTAATGCAAAAGTTTTGTGCCAAAATATGTACATTATAACAATGTTTTCCACTATGTACCATTTAGTTAAGAGAAAATATTTCTTTACGTATACATATTAATTAAATTCTAACTAATACTCTCGCCAATGTTGAACTAAGGAATTCCAAGACGTTACTAATGCAGAGGATACAACTGGCTACCACCTCCCCATCCGTAAGATTCAGCTATCCGCCTGTACAATCTCAAAGACGCATAGTTCAAATACCGCAAGCGACCTACAACGCAAAGTTAGTAAGACATTATTAAATCCGCATAATCTACAAACTTAATAAACCGGCTTCTTGCCAACGACGAGGGGAATACCCTACAACAACATAACAAATTAAGGAGATTTCTCAGACCCTCGAGGATGACCGCAAATTGATGTCCACTGCTTCGATACCTCTCTCTCGCACGATAACCGCGAGGAAGCTAGAAGGCCTATAGAGGAGCGTGCTAGATGAACCCAGAACGAAGCAAGTTTTGACAAAGAGACTAGCGCAGGAATTGGTAAGGGAACATATTTCTGTGCAAGGGATGCGCTAGTAGAGTCCGGCTCGATTAACCGCCATTTTCGTTTGACATTTTGCGCATTATGGTCGGGGATGTTTATACTATGCTTAGGGGCGACCTGTAAATAAATCGTATTAACGAGGCTAACGTTACCGGCGCTGGATCTTTGATGTTTCAAGCTAAATGGTCGGTTAGATGGCATCGTTGTATCATAATTTAAAGCTAATTGGATTCTAGGGGTTTACCAGGAACGGAGTTTGATGGGAACGTTAAGCTGACGATTATATTTAATCGCTATTATATCATTACTTAAGAATTAATTACATTCTGCTCTTATCCACCCACGTTTCACCGCCAATTTTCAACTTCTTTTTATTTAATACCCATGCACAAAAGCAATTATTATTTCTTTAAGTCCAGTATGTGTTGAATGCAGTAAAAATATGAAAGTTGAATCAATATTTCGAATCTTTTTTGGCTCCCAAAATCATAGGGTACGTGCCACCTTCGATGATTTGTGCTGTAAACATTTTATTTTGTCTTTATTTCATTTTTGAAATAATAGAAGTTGAGAAATGTGGCCTAACTTCGCACACCTATTTTTTTTTAATTCTTCAAGACTAACGTTTTATATCTATTTTATGCTGATTTCTGCGGTAAGTTTCGTTTTGAAGGCACCGGGGAAGTAACGGAGTATCTCATAATGAATAGGATAAAATTCGAAAGTACATCGACACTATCTTCTGCGTAACAAGGCCAAGTACTTAGGTTCAGCAACTAAAAGCACAGAACTGTGTTTACTATCACAACAATCACCATAACTAAAATGTCACTGTACAACTCACTATCATTCGCTGAGTGGAATTAAATTAACCCGCCCTTTTGAATTTTTTCCTGTTTCTTTTTGTATTCATTCAATTTTTGAGAAATTCGAAAATGAAGACTATTAAGTAGCCAATTCGTCAATTTCTAGCTGTTATTTTATTTGGTAGTTGCAACATCTCATGTCCGTCTTGTGCTGCAGATAAAATTTTGTTTTATGCTCGTTCCGTTTTCAAATGGGTGCTGTTGGGGGTTCTTATTACGAACTAGTATTTGGATTTTTGGAGGTTTGGTAGTGGCAATGCTTTGTGCTTTCTTTGTGATCATTTATTTATATATGTGCATATATACATTTTATTGCCAATACTGCGTGTAAATAAACTGATTGTACAACAAACCGCAAGTTCATCGAGATGTAGCCTTGTTTTGAGCCATGCAGAGATTCGAAATTTGTGAACAAATAAATTATTTTGAGATAATTGGAAAAAAAAGATGGTCCAAATCTTCCCATACTCTGTGATACAGTGGCCGCAATTAAAAGTGCACCACGAAAAATTGTTTACAAAGTTTATTAGTATCAAAAATGCTTGACTACTTACAAGCATGCAGATGAAAAACAATTCAACAAAAGGAAAGTAAATAAAGTGCCTATGCTCAGGTGTTAAAGGTAATTGCAATAAAGATCGGCACTGCTGCGCTAAAAATGTCTGAAATCGGTGTTGCCCAATCAAGCACTTCAAAATAAAATCTTCTTGGAGAGTAGTCCTTCTAAGTGCGCTTGAACCTGCTCTACGTTCTTTACCTTCATTTGCAATTCATAGATTCCAACACCGTAACACAGTTAGTTAAAAATAGATCTCGTTTGCGAGGCATCACTCACGATTGCTCGAGACACAGGTTCAACTCAATTTTGTACAGTTAGTTTGTCACTATCGGCTTGTAGCAAGTGTTGCTGTAAAAACAAACATCTGGTTCTTATAGATGATGGAAAACAAACTACACCAATGTAATACGATAAACAATCGTTTAAGTTGACCAGGACTACATTTAAAAATTTTAACGAAATACTTCAACAATTTTGGGATGGTGCATTTTTTATTGCAGCCAGTGTAAATAGTTATATCCTCAAGTTATAGAGTAGATAAAAATTGTTGAATTGATAAAATATTGCATCATAAAATTATGAAATATATCTGGGTAGCATCAAGTAGATTATTTATCGAATAACATATTTTTAAAAAAGTTAAATTTTGTATATATGGCGATGAACACAACATACGAAAATGACTGCTGAGATACGTAGTCATTTAGTAAATATAACGAGTTTTTAAAACAAAAATTACACCTCCCCTTAGCTAGGGGTCGAAAAAAGCCTTTTTAATACGTCAACTGTCAGCTCGCATTACCCGCTATTTTTATCGAATTAATCCACCCCAATGCAGTAAAAAAGCAAGCTTTATCAACGCTGCCTTTGACTCCCTCCGCCCTTCAACCTCCGCTTGTTTAAACAACCCTCCTCTAGCCTATGATAAATTATTTATAATCGCGGAAACTACGCCAGAAAGTATTAAGTGATAACGACTCATTAAATTCGTATATTTTATACGTTGAGCTCTCACACTTGACGCTTAACGGCCTATACGTCTCACTACGAAGGTACCTTTCCGCCTTACGCCCCCGCACGCACGGCAATGGTAGGGGGGGGTGCCCGTCACCTGCCTAGCGTATAGCGTGACTGAAAACGAAAAAGGTGGATTGACTTATCAATTATCGGGCCCGCTAGGTGCCGCTATCTGATACATAAAACCCTTAATGCTCGTCGATATCTGACGTCATCCTCACCGTTTCCTTCCACCCTCGATAAAGGTGAGTATATGATCGTTTAGAGAAGGATATGTGTTACCTATGGGGAAAAAAATGAGGGTTTGATATTTTCAGGAAATGGGTGTTAAGATGAAGGAAATTATGTCCACTTAAAAAAACGATGTGTCATTATTCAAACAATGATAATTTTAATTGTAGGAAAATTGTAACATTTGCTATTTAAGCAGAATTTGTTTTGTAATGTCTTTGCTAAGGCAGTAGCTTACTCTATACACTCAAATGCGATCAAGCTAAAGTCAATCCAAGTTCTATCTTCGTATTAACTTTTAACGTTAATGTTAGAAATCTGGCTAAGGTATAACCAGACGGCTCAAAGACAAAGAAGTTACTATTTCCAGCCGAAATAGTAACAGTGCTGGGCTGTATTGAAGAATTAGGCTGGCAAGTAGATAACTATCGATCTGTTGCTATCTATTCAGACAGTCAAGCAGTAATAAAAGCGCTAGACTCCACGAAGGCGAATTTGAAACTGGTATGGGACTGCATGTATGGGAAGAAGAACTAAGGTGACCCTGGCCTGGGTACCAGGACACGAAGGCCATCGAGGGAACGTAAAGGCAGACGAATTAGCCCGAGCAGGCTCGTCACCTGTTGAAGACTGCCCGATGTACTCGGTGGAAATGGCATATGCCGTAATAAAAGCAATCATTAAACAATGGAAAGAGAAGAATTCTCAAGACTGGTGGAGGGTCAGAGACAGGCCAAACAATTTCTGATTGGACGCAGGCTTACACTTACAGCAGATCTACTAAGCAGAGACAGGAAGTCCTGCTAACAGGACACTGTATGCTCAGGGAGCACTTGAGTAATCTGGGCCTGACAGTGGAAGCGACATGTAGATACTGCCAGGTGGTGTAGCACTGGCAGGAGTACGGCTCTCAGAAATGGGCTCGGAATACCCAAAAACTGAAATCTATGTAGAGGGATCACTTACAAGATTGTTAAATCTAGCGAAGAAAGCAAAGTTAATGTGATTGCTCTAATGAGAGAGGAACCACAATAGATCTGGAAAGGTCGCAGTGGGATAAGTCAAGAACGTTTGATTTTGTAGTTGAAATTCTCTGTTGCAGTTGGGTATGCCGAAGAGTTTTACAAATTGGAAAGGAAGCTTGTCTTCATTACTTCATTCTGTACATATTGAAAACTGAAGTAATAACAATCTTAACAGTTGATAGGAAGCCAAAAAATTATTAAAATCAAATAACCGTTTCATTCTCCATAAATTTAATTTTTTTTAATTAAATTTAAACCAATTTTAACTGTTGATTTCTAAGTAAGTAACCGTAAATGGAATTACATATTAAAATTTAAATTTTAAATTGAGTTAAAACAAATAGAAATTGGGGTAAGCTCCAAATATTACATTATACTAGAAAGATGAAACACACGCAACTATTTCTTTTCGTGTATCAACATTACGAACTATCAATCATTCTACTCGAACTGGCTTTATCATCGCCTGACCCCTACCGAATTACATCCAATTATAATACCGATAGGCTTCGTCATAATGTAACATTATTTGATAGACGATAATCTACTGCGGCAAACATTTCGCTATTGATATTAAACTCTGTAATTAGTGTTTGACTGTTTGACGTACCGGCTCTGACCCGCTGAAGGGATTAGTTGCACCCTAAAATATCCCCTACGTTCGGCGGTCCCGCGAGGGATCCAACTCCCGGGTATAATCCCTTGCAGCAGTTCTAAGCCGTTTGATACTCTCTTAATTTGCTTTAGTTTGTTATATACAGTTGGCATATAGTATCTGGTGGTATTAATAACTATCCAGTTACTGACGGATCTAAGAGAAAGACGGTGCGATGCTAGTTCGGTTTTGGCCGTGTTTCCAGTTGTTGTTGAATTATGTGTCTGGGGAAAGTATACCGGAGAAACAACTAGCTGCTTTCGTTAGTAATAATACATCACTATTATTGCACTAATATATTTCTAATGGGTGACAAGTTACTTACCTGCAAACAGGTGATGCATTCGTACGAATCGGAACTAAGCAAAAAGAAAAAAGATGTGGACCGGATTCAGCAAAGTTGTTCGTTCACAAAACACAAGAAAAGGATTGCTTGTTTCTTTCGTTATATGAGACGTGCCGCAAGCATTGCTTTGGAGGATCGAAAGACAGTTATCTATGTAATCACGAAAAATAATAGACAATGTCACATCAATCTCCATTATGATAATGCCAGCTTCGCACAGCTCGTTAAGCAAATGATTATTTGAAGGAGAAAAACAATGAATTAATGCGTCTCTCTCTTTTTTTTCCGCTAACTGCCAAACAAAAAATGTAAAAATATCAATTTTAATCGCCCGAAAGAACTTGTTGAAGCCTTGAAAACCATGTTTTGGAGTGGACAAATTTTGCGGGAATGCATGCAAAAGTATGTAAATCTTAATGGCGATTATTTTCAAAAACAATAGAGCGAGTGGTACTAAAAATTCTTTTTTCCTTCATTGTTTAAGTAAAAACTTAAAAGGTATCCGTGGCACACTGCCATTCCAGAGTGATCCATCTGCGTTTAAACATCAATAGGTCACATTGCTGTTATCCGTGGGTTGCGTTCAGAAATCCTGCAGGGATGTCGCTCACAAATTCTTACGTTGATGCTGGAAGTTGAGGTGTCGACAAACAATTGCACAATCAATGATAAAATACCATGAAATCGACAGTAATAAGAATCAACTAATCGTTATTGCATGAAAGTTATTATTTTTATTTTAGCTATAATAAATATATAATTGAGCAAAATAAAGTAATGATTAATATTAATAACGAATGTAAGTTTCTCACAGCTTCTTACCTGTATGGTGACCATAACGCGAAAAGGAAAAGGAATTGGTTAACGCATATTCCAATTACACACTGCTTTAGTTGGATCTCAGTGTGCAGTAGTCATCCGCCTTCGAACCGTCTTTTTTTGGTTAATACTTCTCCAAATTTTTATTCTAATTATACGCAACTCAGTTTTTGTGTGGCCATTGCCACGTGGTGCATAATACAAAGAGAGCCACAATGCTTGAGGCGAGCCGCTCAAATAAAATAAGGGATATAATTGTGAGCGCTACTAATTTAGAATGCTACACGAGCTTGGAAAGTGCCACCGCGTTACAAAATAACCCCAATTGTCTGTTTAATCTAAAAACAATGTAAAACTTACTGCTATAATTATAACATTATAATTCTAATAAATAATATTTTTTCGACACATACATCTCCTTAATTCTCTTTTAATATTTTTAAAAGCTCCAATGTTTTGGGTGAAATGTATATTTTATTCTTCAAATATCCGAATAGAAAGAAATCCAGAGGAGTAAGGTCTGGTGAACGAGGAGGCCACAAATTGCCACTTAATAAGCGATTATAAAAATTTTCCTGAAGAAATGCAAGTGTTGCGTATTGTAGACTCATCTTGCTGAGAGTTCCCATTTTGGAATTCATCATCGCGTAAATGGTTCCAAGAAAAATCGAACCCACAATTCTTCCTCTGGAAATTTCAACACAAACACCAACCCTGATTGGATACAATGGAGTTCAATCAAACTCGTGTGGGTTCTTTTGTGAGCTAACAGATCCATTGAGATGAAGCCACGTCTAATCACTTAAAATGTGATATCTAAAATACCATGTTGTTATTTAAATGTTCGTTAAACCAAGCACACTGGTAAACGTTCCTGTACAGTTAGTACCTTACATGCATGCTTATGCAGCAGTTTGTGTTGTGCTTTGCAGCAGGATTCATGCGACACTCCTGAAAAAGAACAAGGCATATTTTATTCACATATTCACACACGGGTTAAAATGTCATGTTACCAGATTGGGCAGATAGATGCCGTAAAGGTTTTTCAGGGCTTGCATAAATTTCTCCTTAATACCATCTACAACTTCATAGAAGAGAACTGTATTTCTCCCAAAAAGTTTGCCTTTCCACCTTTCTCTCGAAAACGTTGCACGAAAAGGCACAAAAATTGAGAAGCAAGCAACGCTATGAAGATAACGAATTTTATTTATTATAAAAGCTAAGTTAACTACAAATGCAAAAGACGGAGGACAAAACAAGATAAGCAAACGTAAGCGCAAACTTGTGGGATCGAATGCAATATATGTGAGCTCGTTTGAAAGAAAAAGTTGTTTTTTTATAAAATTGGAGATAAATATACAATACCTAGACAAGTCGTATAGCTTTTATTGTTGATTCTACTGTATTACAAGAATATATTAATTGTAAATAAATTTTGTACCGAGCGAAATGAGGCGCAAGCAGCTGCAGTATTTAATAATTGGAAAACCTGGTGCATATGTGTTGGGCAAGATAGAGGAGATGACAAAATTTTGAAAGCGACTAAATAGACTCGTGCATTGTCGACGTAAATAAGGCGAACGCCTTCTCCTGAATATATTTTGCCCTTGCAAATATGTGGCCACTTCCTCTACATTGCTCATCACCGAATTTACATCTGCACTCTTATAAATTTTTCCAACCATTCACCCAATAGCAATTACAGAAGTCTTAAAACATGATGAATTTTAAATCCTCCACGTTAAATTCCATCTTACAACCAAGAAAATGTTTTGCCCTACTACTTAGTTAGATTTATAATTAGCAAGATATATATTATGCTGAACGACCACAATATATAAGTAAAGACATGAACATGTGTAACTACGAACGTATCTCTACACTTCCCCATAGATCGCTCCGATCCATTCCTTTGTGGAAAACGCGTTGGAGATATTTTAATTGCATATTCACGCGGACAGATATATGAACGCGCTTGATGTATTTAGTGTGATTAATACGCCGAACTAACGGAAGCAGATTCACGTTTAAACGTTAACGTTAGAGTCTGCACGAATGTTATTTGAAGCTTTAGCGGGGTAAAATAAGCGTCGCATCACGTTCAATATAAAATGGAGTGATTGATTTCTAAACCAGCTTATATATTTGTGTTCATATTTGATTTGGCTTACATTGCTTTAATTTAACTGACGGATATTTTTAATTTTTCACTAGATTCATATTCGGCAAGAGGAGATCCCGTCCTACCAATTACGAAAGAATTCATTCTATTTTAAACGGCGAATTAAGCTACTGTATGCTTTTCTAGTTTTTATAAGATCAAACCCGTTTATTTTGAGTACAAAGCACATATGCTTAGAATGTGGAGAGTTGACATGTCCACACCTTACGAGTTTAATCTTGTAACAGATCAAAAGAAACTGCTTCGTCTTTGAAAGTTTGTCATCTTGCGATAGATCGACCAAATGTCGCGTTGAGATATTGGAATGTACTGGGCTGGTGGCCAGCTAAATGCAATTATTATAAAATGCCTACTTATTTATTTGAATACTTACTACTTATTTAATTAATGCTTAAGGCTTACGCGACTGTTGTTTCCTGTGGTGCGGCTCTGGGGTAATAAAAGTAATCAAGTGCTAATGAGGATTGATTTCAATTATCAACAAAGCTTGATTACAAAAGTGGTTGAAATGAGATAAATTACGTTAGTAACAATAAGTTGAAAAAACAATCGCGCAAAATATGAAGATAAAGATTTGCTGCGCCAGAATAAGATAGAACTAAATATTAATTGGTTTGAATAACGGAAATTTACAGCAACAACCCATTCAGAGCAACAGTTTAAAACACAAATAAAAAGTAAGGCGCGATTTCATCTGAGAAGCGTATTCTAACGATGACTTCTGATGCCGCGTGATTGTCGACTTTTTGGGTGGAAGTGCTGACCCTGGCTTACGGATCCCCGGCGATTTCGAGCACCTTCTTAATAACGCATTTTAAGCACACTTGAAGCTGTAGTTAATGCCTCTTCTGTATGGGGCACCTAGCAACTTATGCGGGTCGAACTGTTGTGCAATACCATGTAATTTTCTTTCTCACTTATCTTCGTGGCTTCTTTGGCTACAACAATCCTCGAATGTATATTCTTTTATGAGAATAAAGGCGATAAATTACCCTTTACCTCTTTTCCTCAGCAATTGGGATTTGTTAAAGCTAACCGCCGTTGGGACGCTGGTCACACGTCCAGTCTCTTTGGTCGCATACATTCAATAAAATATATAAATGAAATCGATTCCGTTATAATATGCCTATATTTTTATTTCTTTTTTTTTTCAAACTATATTCTAAATCGCGCGCTACGAAAGATAAACTTAGGCGACTTACTAAGGCTTCGTAAATACTTTTAAATGAAATAGTTTTCCATGAAAAACTGTCGTTCAACGTCTCCCTCGGTAACTAATGAGGGCTTCTCTAGGGAGCGAAGTATACTTCCCTTTCATTCAAGAGCTAGAAGCTAGCGCTAACAAATAACCATTAAAAACAAATATTTGCATACTCATTAGATATTCAAAAGGGACGCCGTGCCCCTTCCATTTCTTCCCTTACTTTTTCAGTCTCGTGATGTAGCACTCGTCGCAGATAATCACCGGATACTCAAATGTAAATGTAAAAGGAATGAAAACGATGTGCTGGACGACATTAGCGAAGATTCAACGAACGCCAGAAGACTGTTGAATTCATAGGGACTATAGAAATGAGAAAGAGCTTGCTGGGGGAAAGGGTGGCGAATAAAATTAAAAGCTGTGTTGCCTTCGCGTACATTGAATTCTAAGAGGAAAGCTTTTACCATGGTGTTCGTGATAGAGACGGAAAAGAAGATTTTTGCCTTAGTTCATCTTTATCAACATGAAGTCTACTTTTTCATTTCTTTTCCCTTTAGCTATTCCTATAGTTAATCCCTAAGCAAATTACTCTTCCATACTAGGTAGGAGACGTCGGCGTATTTAGTCGTAAGCAAATTTCATCTCAATTTTGTAATTCGGCGCAACTGAATTTCGTTACGTCCCCAAACGAGACGAGAGACGAACCACTCTAATCCGATCATCTCGTCTAACGACCCATCCACGACCGATGTTCGTTCGGTAAAAATCCCATTTGTCTCTCATTGTCGTCGTCCCAAGGCACAATGTTTTACGTTGAGTTCATGGCTAATTATCCTGTGTACAATGTGGGGAATCAGTAGTGACTCACCTGCTTCTATGTAGATTTGTATAATTCTGGAAGTATTGGACAATCTTTCACATTTGTTTAAGTATGGTTCAAGCAGCGGAAACTACATTAGGGAATAGCTTGTTTTAATTTTTTTAACTCTCCTTTAAATTGTTCTAGGGAATTGGCAGCTTTGAATCCATTATGAAGTTCGTTATAGAAAATCGCAGCAAAATCGTATTAATTAAGCGTTTTCACATTACTTTAAAATCAATGTTTCGACGTAACCATTTTTTTTAATAACATATTAATCTCTTGAACGGAAGGAAGCTTGAGGATAAGTGGGTGACACAACATTAACATACAACTCCAGTCTTACATCATATAACTTGCTTTAGTGTAATAAATATAATTGGCGATCCCCAAAATATTATTCCATATCGTAATCAAGACTTAACATATGAGAAGTTCTTGTAGAGACAACATTTTCACGACATCGTAAAAGTTACGATTGCCACTAAAAAATGGGACTTGATTCGATCTCCACAAGACTACAGTGGGTTCCAAATTTCGTATTCCACTCCAGCAAAAGCTCCAATTGTTTTATGTTGTAGATTCTGGAATAGACTCATGGTACTGTTTACAACGTATTGAACTCAACGTTGTCAGTGTTCAATACGACCCTACTCGCGTCACATTATATGGTTGCAGCCTCGCCTTAATAGTATTGGTTTCTCCTGAAACAACATCGATATTTGCACCGCCCACAATATATGGTGTATTGTCGGCATAGTGTCTATATACTTTTCCCAGCTAAGCTTCTGTCTCTTTAACCCACCCAAATAGTAATTGGCATTTTGTTCTGCAAAATAGTTGCAAAACTTTGAGCCTAAGAAACGCAGGGGGGCAGATCTGGTGAATAAGGGTTCTTACAATTCCAACTCCATTTCGTGAATTTTTGCCATCGCGACCACTAAAGTGTGCTACGGTGCGTTGCTTGGATGAACAAAACATTCATTATCTTCAAACGAAATTTTTGCTTTTAGCTTGTCAAGTAATGATGCATAATATGCCGCCGTCATTGTTTTTCCTTTTTCAAGATAGATGAGATTAACGCAACTGCAGACTATCCCAAAAACCAGTCACCATCACTTTTCCAGCCCATGGAACAGCTTCGACACCAAAACTCCCATTTATTTCTCTTAAACTGCTTCGGCAGGGCTTTGGAAATGTTCATTCGAATACGTGTTTGGTCTTGACTGAGTAAACGCCTCGGCCAATAACGCCAGCGTAATGTTGAGGCTTGAAATTCTCGGACTACCCTCCTTGTATACCTACTTCTCGAAACATGTTAGGAATACAGCAGCTACACTCAACACCACATCATCACGAGACGATAGGTGCTTTGGAAATAGCAAAAAACCTCCAGATTGGCTTTTTGTATTCAATACCAGAAAATACACAGAAATGCGATAATCCATAAACTACGGTTTCCCAAACGTAGCTATCTATCAACGATTGCAACTAGCGCATCAGATCCGCCGGAAGACTGATGAAATCCTTACCGCAGGAAAATTTGCGAAATTTTTAAGGTATAGAAACTAATACGTTTGGTACTTTTAGCATGGAATTTTCCAACACAAAAAACAAATCATTTCCAATGCGACACGATATTTCGAAACTCTCATATTTAAAACGGCTTTCGACGCCAGCGCCGCGAACAAGTGCGTGACTAATTGAAATATCTCGAGCGAAAGGCGAAGAAGAACGGGAGAAAAAAAAAGAAAGGAACGAATACAACAAATAATAAAAGCGAAGAGATACTTTCGAGGAGGATATCAAAGGGGCTCTCAGTCGAAAATTTATGCCGCTATTTGTCAGCCGCTTGTAAATCTCTTACGGCTGATTGACAGCGCAGATGCAGATGTTGCTGTCGTCGTCGTTCGTGAAATTGGATCTGTATACAAGGCAGAAGGCAGCGGAAGCTTTAATTATTAGATCCCGATGGAATTCGTATTAAAATAATATGCGATGATCGTAGCGATGATGATGACCATGATTATAAAGTTGTATGTATTTTCGGGAACTTTATATTACGCTGGATATAAATCAGTGTCTAGTTAGGAGGATGATCGCCTCGGAAACGATTTATTTTATGACAATTTCGGGTTGAGAAATGATCTACTTACGTTAAAAAGATCTACATATAATATGTAAATTTACTGCACATTCGTCTCACTATATAAATAGATGGAATGAAGCACGGATGCCTTCTTGTGTTTATTGTTGATAAAATTCGACTCGGTCGGAGCTTTAAATTTTAATTAAATTATAATTTACGGCATTCTCAATTCAATTTCTTTGTTGGAAGGTAGTTTTAGAGACGACAGTTGAGTCATTTCCACGCGTGGTTATTTTGAAATATTTAGTGGAGCTAATAACATTCTTCTTGCATAAATTTCGATCAAAATCAAATACGTTCTTGAATAAGCGAACTAGTAAACAAATCTTTTATATATCCTTCTGTACATCTTTAAATGTTTAAATATAACGTCGTACATAGCGTTACTAGAACTTGTACTTAAGCAGAAAATTTTGTATAACTTAAGTCTGCTATAATTTTAAGCTCATGTTAAGCTCACAGGCGCGATACATTCGATGACAATTTATTTTTACATTAACCCAGCTTCAAATTAAAATAGGTTTAATTAGTAGGTGCGAACGCCCGTAAAAACAATTTAATCTATTACTGTACTACATTTCAAAGGCAAAGCAAAATAGCTACATATTGTTTAGCGTCAATTGAATTTCCTGCTGTAGCGTTATATAGCCAAAATGCTTAGGCTACCGCTACGCGAGATGGCATACTTTAGTCGCTTTACTACTTTACTCTATTGTCTATATGTATGGTTGCTGTTTCATTATTTCATCGCTTCGCATCTGACTTCGATCCACATTGTCCTTACCTCATTTGAAAATTCTTTTATTTTTTTCTGAAATTATTTGAAAAACTGAAAGTTCTACAATTACTATCAAACAGCTTGTTAAATGTCGTGAAGAAAACTACAGTCAAAATAAAAATCATCTGTTCGTCAGTAATTCTAGGCAACAGTTGAGCCTCTTTATTTGAGACACGTGTTACGGCTGTCGCAAGTTTCGTCTGCCAAATCTGTGTAACGCTTTAACAAAGTAAAAGAACATAATTCAATGATGTGAGGAAGAAATATAAATATTTTTTTTAAAGCAACATTTTAATTGTTAAAAATAATTAATCGGGTTTCCTTTCACCTACGGAAATACCAAAATCGCATATAGAGGTTAAAAATAATTTTGATTTTACGGTATATCCATTTAAGTTCGTCCGATTAGAGCTTTCATACAGCTTTTAGAGCAGAAATCTTTTCTCTAACCAATTTTTAATAACCATTCAACGTTTTGCTTTGTTACGAATCCATTTGAAGTCATTTTGAGTTAAATCCACAAAGCGCACCAATTAGAAGGAATCTCAGAGACAATGAAATCTTCTCCATTCGAATTGGCGGGTAAATTAGATTCCTATATCAAAATTAAGTGCAAATTTACACTGCGATCGGGCGGGTAAAGTTTGCACAGACCTATTATGCCATTACAGTTACGTGTGTCCGTCATTTGTTTTTACTGTAACGGAACTTTCCCGGTTACCGGATCGTTATGCGGCGTATTAACCCTTTCTAGTTGCTAAATCAATATGGTAGCGCGTAATTCCTTAAACTGTATGTCCGTTGGGCGATAGGCTATGGGTCTTTGAGGACGGGAAGTTGCAAAGGTTTTAAGTGCTTTAATGTTTATTTTGGTTTAGTGCCGCCCCTTTATTTTGGATCTCTGCATGTATACAGGGAGGATCACATTAAAGCGATATAATTAAATTTTAGGAAAATTTATGAGATTTATGAAATAATTGGAAAAAATTGGAAAAAAAAATGCGACATTAAAAACAAGTGAAGGCTCTAGCAAATTGCGAAACGAAATAAAGCAAGGAGGCATTACATTGAAAATTGGAATTATGTTGATGGCAATGTGGTGCGCCGTAACGGTGAAATGTGGCATTATTATTCATTTTGAGAGAACTGTGCATTTAGCAACATTGTAAAAACGCAGTTAAATAGGTTGCCTATTCTACAAAGGAACACTGTTTGTTATTTCCGCAGCTCTTGCAACAATCTGCATATATTACATAATTAACGGAGAGAAGCGTCGCAATCCATGCTTTGCCAAAATATAGTATATTTAACAGATAAAGATGTTATTTACTTGTGTTGTATTTAGTTGTGTTGGCCTTTCTGCACACTAAATGCCACACTCTCGACGAAGAAAGAAAAAGAAATAAATTTAACGAAAATTATATATTATTCAGCAGTATTTCTTTTTATAATTTCTTTCAATTCCGGGGGCGGTAAAAATAATATGTTTTTCCGGGATCGTCTTTCAAACCAATTTCTAGAATGTTACTCACCAAGAAAAAAACAAAAGATAATCATCTGTTGCTTGCCTATTACGTACAAGAAGAACGGCGTAAAAAAACACAATCAGGAAGGATTGTTTATAACTGCAAGGTTTACAGAATTTCGTTGGGGTCGTGGTACCGTTAGTGATGAATTTCGTGAAAGTCAAACGCAAAAAAGGTTCTTGTCAAGTAAACACATCATAACAGTGACGAAACTTGAATACATTCGTATGAGCCAGAAATTAAGCAACCAATTGTTTGGATGTTCTCACATTAACCGAATCCAATAAAAGACGATAAAAGATTCGTTCACAAAGCACTGGATCTACCTGCGGAACAGGGTAAGAAGCTGTGTAGTTAATGCAAAGTATCTTAACTTCCGAAGGAAAATTTCGTGATCAATAGAGTTGAATGCTTATGAGAAGTCGGTGCATATGACGTCCACTTGACCCTCGCGATCAAACTTTTCCGCAATGGCAAGCGAGGCCAGTTACAGTGGAGCATCCCGAGACAAAGCCATGCTGTACAGGAGATGTATATGATCTTATCTTCGTGAGCAGATTTTAAGAAGGTATTTGTTTGAAAACCTTAGAGCTGGATAAGATTGATACTGATTTTAGTTCTTCACGTCTGCGGGATCCCCCTTATTGATAAAGGGCATATTCGTGCTATTTTATTTGGGAAATTTAGAACATTGCCAACACATATTGAAGATTAATAGCTTGGCAAATACGCGAATACAGTCTCCGGCCAGAAGGGTTGTCGATTTATTCTTTAGCCTTTTAATAGATAAGATAACATCATCAAGCATAACACTATGAAGTGATAGTGGAGGAAGATTTGATGAAATGACAGGGGGAGAAGCAGTATAAGTAAATGATAAATTCACTAATTTGAAGTTATCTGCAAATGTATTAACTCTATCCTGTGGATCAGTAAATTCGATGCCATTGAAATGTACCATTCCCGCAATTCTGGACATGTTCTTGTTTGTTTGAACAAAATTCCAAAAAGCCTTAGGATTTGGCAACGCTTTGCTTTTTGTTGTCATTACATAGATTACCTATCTCTTGTTTTATGTATCTTCCCAGCCGTTGGAATTCGTTTCTGTGATGCATTTTTATTGCTAATCCATCCTTAATACTTTTTCTGGATCGGATCTGGTATAGACATATCCAGAGTCGTGTATATCATCTGACAGAATTCATCCAAAACCGAACCCACATTTTGAAAGTTATTAAGTGATAACCAGTCCAAAATAACAGAATCTACGTATGACTGGTGAAAGTTGGCTCTTCTAAAGTTGTATCTGAAAGTGTTAATGATGGATGATAAGAATCCTCGCAACAAATGAATCTGATTCGTGTTCAACGCTGATATATTGTAGATATTAAGTATGGTGTTAAACTGAGATAAGCTAGAAGTCATGGATGGAATCAGGAAAAACGATTGACAACGTCGCATCATCTTCCATCATGATGACGCTAACTCTCACAGAGCACGTCAAACGAATTAATGTCTACTTGCCCGTGTTTACCTGATTTGTCGCCTCAAGAAGTTGTTAAAGCCTTCAAAAAAGATGTTCTGGAGATACCACCTTGACAGCGGAAAAAAGGTTTCGACAATTGATTCGAAAATCTTAATATTTAGAAAAAAAAGAAAACAACTTCTGCCAAAATATTTTTTTCTTCCATTCAACGTATTAGTGCTAAAACAATGTACGCAAATGTTATTTAAAACAATAACGCTGTTCCTCCTCAATTTTCCCATAAATGGCTCCGCCGCTAGTAAGTGGCGCACTTTGTATATGCAAACGTCGCGCGCTAACTAAAGGCACGTGTTCCGTTCACACGGTACTCTCCTCTCCGTCTACAGATGCACCCATCAGGGCTTTATCGGGTTGTTTGTCTGCGCTCCCAAATTACATCTGTTGATACTGCATTTATTTTGCATACATTTAATGGTGTATTGGCGTATGCGGTATTTTGATATGGTACATTCTGCGGAAACTCTGAATAGCAAACGTAAAATTATGCTCTAGTGGAGGTATATTTTACCGTTTCCGTTTATAATGAAAACAATAACCGTTTCTATGTATGAATACATTGATTTAATTCATGGAAATGGCGGCGTATTTTGAATGGTAGACGGATCGTAATAATATAACGTGTTTTCGCATATGTATCGAAAAGAGACGTGTACATTCACAGCACAGTACTCTAATTTTTATTTCATAGAAAAATATTCTAGGCACGAAAGAGGATTGGTTTCTTTTTTAAATCATCAACTGAATTTTTAAATTTTTAAATCCTTTGATGATCATGGAAATTATCTGAACGTGTTAATGAATTTTTTTTGTGAAATAAAACTGTATTTGTAAAGGGTAGCCAATCGATTCTCAGTCAATCGAATCTGTTGAAAAATAGAACATCATAATGGAAAAACGACGTTTAATATTCCATGTATTGAGTATAACCACTAAATACGTAAAAATGTTAAAACCACAAGTTTTGCTTCGAGAACCATCTAAGTATAACAACACTATTTTTTTTTTCTCAACAAAATTAAAGAAATAATTTTTTTGACTGAATTTATTTGACTAAACATACATATATAATCTTTTGAAACAAATAATCTCAGTAGTTTGATTTGAAAATATATCTGCTTGATTTAATATAGGTAATAGGGTTTTATTCAACAATATAGTTCCTCCTTTTAAAGAATATATTTTTCTTTACCATTTATTTAATTGCGGTTTACAGTATGCCGTTACATTGACAAATATATTATTCTGTTGGTATTACTATTCCATCGAAATGGTTAACGCAATACATCTTTTCTTCGTTTTAGAGAAGAAAGCGCCCATTTATGAATATAAAATACATAATCTGCTGAAAAACAACTTTATTAACATTATAGGCTAACTAACAAAAGTACGAAGAAGCCCAAAAACCTGATGGAAAGCTAATCTGATTAGATAAGTTTTTCATATAAAGTTGTTCTGTGAGCCGGCACACTTATGTGATGGCTCTCGAATTCCTAACTTCATAATACGCTAAGCATAATTTACTTGTTGCTCAAATTTAAGTTGACAATCTATACTTAATTAACATACGAATGGAGCGGCGCGGCGGGAGCTTATTCCTGTGGTTCCCCAAAATCACTTTATTAAATTTAGGGGAGCCACATTGTTTTGCTTGATTATACATTTTTGGTTTTGCGTTTAGTTCATTCGCTGATTCGACTGCTTTTTTCTTATAAAAATGATGCTTTTAACTTGAAAAGAAAATGCTAAGACCGAAACTAAGCATTTGGGAACATTTTAAAGAGTGTAGAAAAGCTGGAAATACTGGAAAATGGGCGAAATGTTAAAATGTGCGGTGGAAATTCGAAAAATTCCAGCACGGACACTGAAGAATGTTATTAAATTGCCGGGAAGATAAACGAAAGTTTATCTGCCACAGGATAAGGAGATGAAGAGTCCGAATACGTTGATCCGCCCGCAAGGTAAATAAATTTCAAACTAAATTGCTGGACAGGTAAACCGATTACTTAGAATTAGTTAAAATATTAGTAAGTTTTAAACTGGAATATCTGAAAAACCAATCACTGGATTAGGATGTGGCTTGCAGCAATATTTTGCACATATTAGTAAAACTAAGAAGGATATTGCCTTGGAGGCAATATCTAACGCCAGTGAGAAATTTGGAGTGTCTGTATGAAACATAGTTACGGATAATGCTAGCAATATTACTAAACTGGGAACAGACTTAGAGAATGATAACTTAATACTTCACGCATGTCTTGAACCTATTGGCATTGGATTAGACAAAGATCTAGAAAACTAGGAAAGAAATTAACTTTATCACATAGGGTTCGTTGGAATACTATGACAGATGCAATCCAGTAATTCTTGGAAAATTGAGGTCAACTTATTTAGCTGTGCCAAGACTGTAAAGATGTCATAGATGCCGACATTATTACAATCATTAATGACATAAATATTGCGATGAATGCTCAGAATACGCTTAATAACTTGAATCTGATCTCTGTTACGTTACACAGACATCAAAGGGGTAAGACGACTATTCCTGTTGCTGTCGCATCTGAATCTCAAAGAGCAAGAGTAAATATCTCGAACATCAACCATCGATTAAATTAACCAACAAAGAGAACAAGCATACACCTATTTAAATCAAAAAACACAAATCTCATTCCATTTGTAATGGTGCTTTTAACTGAATCCATACCATTTCCCAAATATGTATTTGGAGCTCAGTGTAAAAAGATGCAACCAATGATATGGTAGAAAGGAATTACTATTATTGATGATGCAAAATGGTCAAAGAAACACGGCTTCTTGTCTTTATAAGAACAGTTGCTAATTGTTAGTGCATCTGCGGCTACAGCATCACTTGAATGTTTAATAAAATTGTAAATAATACAATCGAGATTACGTAATAGGCTTGGTAATAAAAAAGTTGGAAAATGATTATTATTTTTTTTTAATATATAAATCATCCAGACGAAAATAGAAATGATAATATTGATTGGATTTAGGATAACACCATACCAGAACCATCGTTTGGGAAGTTCCTGTGACGAACGAAATGAAGATATTCCATTCGCAACATTACCAACGATGTTATAAAACGTACTTAAACAGGAGTCCTTTTGGTTTGTTATATGTTATGCATTCCTCAGAATAGTTTGTATTATTTTCGTTTTTTATTGTTGTTGGCATTTATTTAAAATTAAAATATCCGCAGGTTTCGCTCGTCACTGGCAACTATTTTTTTTTTACATACAGAAATTCACCAACATGTAGACGTTATTATATCCACTATCTTAAATTAGGAATCCGATTGCGATTGCTCTGTTCATGCGGCGGAAATTGTCGACGACGCGCGTACGATTCTAACATATTTTGATGTCAAATAAGAACGATTGTACCTCGGTTCAAACAAGTTGTTCTTAAAAAAATGTGCTTTCATTCAAATAGGCTTTTGTTGAATAAAATGAATGATTTTGAAGGTATCTATTTGTTTGATCCAAGAACTTTGTTTCTCGGTGTCGGATCCATTTCAGTCGATATTTCTTAATATAGTGAGACATTATTTATTGCAATAAAAATTAAAAAAAATGTATTCTGAATTGGTAATGTACACAACTTCGCACATTATTTTAAATTTTTGTTTAACTATTTATTAAACATTTTTAAAATTTCGCGGACAAGTTAAATTGGGAACTCCGACAATCATATTTCAAGCAAATTCTTTATTGTTATCAATGAAATTTACAAAAATTTGCAGATAGGTCGTTTATTGATTGTGAGAATGGTGTATTTTTTAATTGTTCGAATAATAGTTTTAAAACAACAGCTCTATTTTATTCCACTTTTATTTAAAAAAAAAAACGCGTTGGTATTGCTCGAACCGTCCGATCAGAGATTCGTGCAATTAAAAAACGCGCAAGGCTAACAAAAAGCTTCCACAATAACTATTATGAAATAATTGTGGATAAATTGGCCGATAACAGATTAAAAATCATTAAATTTAGCGAAAAAGTCCCCACGCCCCCTAACTGAAACCATATTTTCTGTGAAATTAATACCCACACCCACGTTAGTAAGGGTTTTAATAATTTATAGTGCAAAAAATTGCACTTTTTAATCTAATTTATCTCTACTAAAAATATATGCAATAAAATTATTGTATTTGAATATTTCCACAAAAAATTGTTATATATTCCACTTTTGCTCCTTTCGCCATCTATCAGTACGTCGGTTAAGTTTCTATTAGCTAGGTTCGGCGAGAGCTGTCGCCACATGTCTATCTGGGTGCATTTTCTAATCTTAGCCTTAATCATTTTAGTAATTTTTAGTTTTAATATATTTTTCCGCGTTTAAAATCAATTCTTTTCACTGATTTCAGGATAAATAAAAATAACTTTGTTCCTGTATTTCTTATACACATACTGCAATATTCGTTTTAATATTTCATCGAAAACCAAAGCAAAATGATATATTACCCACGGACCCTCTTCAATCATGGGAGATTACACGACCTGACTCAGCTATCTCGGTGATTAGCGCCCCCTCAATATGCATTCTTCCCGGCTGCCCAATGCGTAAATCTCCAACTTTCGCCGTTTAACGTCGCGTGAATGAGACGGATAAGTGACAAGATCGGTACTTCACCGAATTTGGCGTTTCGTGTGATTATTACGCGCAAGTCGCGCGTGGCGCCATCTGTGCGTTTTCCCGGCGCGTCAAAAAATAGGATAAATTTCGCAGCATTAACTTTATAACGCTTTACGGTGAAACGCTTCCCTGTATGCAGCGTTATATCCGCTATCGCGGGGAGAATCCTTTTTGTGGGCTATCGGATGATGCCAGCGCGTTGACAAATGAGTTTGCGAACCGTGCAGACGATGCAAATCTTCTGCAACGGTGACGTTTTGCCGTCATCGGCTAAGCTTCGAGGAAAAATTACAGTATGCTCATTTCTGCAGGGGGGAGTATATGTGGGGCTGCTATGTACGGTGCTTTTTGCGCTGTCGTGTGTTATATAGCCTTTGTAATTGATGTATGGCATTTTAATTATGTCGGCGGTATAATGGCGGTGGTTATTTATTAATTCGCAAACTCGTGAATGTAGGAGGAAATTATAAAGAAAGGGTCTCGAAAGAGACTGTATAATATAGCATCTTTCTCTAACGCTTTAAATAGCGTTTTTGGTTGGAAAGTTGAGATAACATGTTAATTTTTAGCGGATTTTTAGCTGTGCAACTGGTCTTCTACTCTACTGAGTAAATATATTTTGCGTTTATTTTACAATGTCGTCATATGTTAGATCGTAGACGATAACAACAATGTTGAATGTTGAGTGTAGGCTTTCACAACCGTAATCCATAGTAGACATGTCTTTCGGGTGATGTCGTGTAGTTAATATTTTACTTGACGTTTCGCTGACCATGCTGTCAGCTTCTTCAAAAGATTTCTAAAGACTGGTGTTGTTGTCTCTTGCTCCTCGTTATATATCCCATTTCTGTTCCGCTTTGCTGATCCATTCAACAATAACCGCGGGTATGCTGATCCATCCAACAACAATGTTACCTGAGTCAGTCGTTAATGTGTAGTGAGAAAGCTCGGTTCATCATCGCAATCCTGGTGATGAATAAGAATTTTCATAAGGATCTCTGCGAAGTCCTTCTGGCTGCAAACATACGCTTCCAATCCAGTCTTTAAACATTTTCTGGCGAAATAAACGGATAAAAGCCTTCCCGACGAGTCAACGTTACGAAAAAACTAACTCCCAAAAATATACACAAAAGCTTTAAACAATATTAAAACCGATGTAGGTGACAATTACTATTGGTTGAGCGCAGACGAAGCTATGGATGCGTTAGGGCGAAGCATAGTACTCGTCATTGTTGCTGTTTTGTATACCGATCGTCCAACAAAGCCATATTTAATAGCCAACAAAATAATAGAACGGGTAAATGCTGATACAATAACGGAAATAGTTATCAGTAGAATTGACAACATATTCGAAGTTGTGAGGAAACGGGAGAAAGCTCTGCTCTTTGTGCATGCTGCACAACGCTGCACTTATATGTTTAAGGATAAAATTGATAAAATCCATAGAGTTGCCACGCCCTCAATATAGTTGCGAAATTTATTAGGAAGAAATCTAGGAATATTAATGAATTAATTAATCACACCAAAAGGGTTTTCTTGAAAGCACCTACAAGAGTTGCTTTATATAAAGACAAATGATCAGCACTTTCTTTTCCTCCGTCTCCAGTCGTAACAAAATGGGGGACGTACATAGTTAGAAGCCTTTGCACTTTACGCAGAATGTTGCTGATGTAATAAACAATTTAAATGAGGATGCACGCATAAGCAAATGTAAGACTCTATGATATCTATAAAATATGTTTAATGTTCTTAACATTTTTGGAAATGAGAAGGGCGGATGTGGTATTTGCTGCATAAGTATAAAAATTTTGGTACTTTAATACTTTAAAAACGAACAGTAGATTGTGCAACAAAGAAAGCAAAAAAAAAGACACTACTAATTGATTAAAAAGACGATTCAAGCCAAGAGGCTTTTTAAAGTATTTTGCAGAATTTTAAATATTCTCCAATTTAGAAAGTTTTAAAAAATGAACATCTTCGACACTAAAAAGAGAACAAAGTACCATCTCTCTCTGGTATTCATAATCTCACTTAAAAAACAAAGACTTTCTATTATTTGAACTCTTACAAAACAAATATTCCACTAATATACCGATCATAAACGATAATAACGACCTCAGTAGGTTACTATGCTCTCCCCTTATTTACGTCGTCTAATATACCCATAAAATAACCGCTTTAACCTTTATTTGCGGACAATATATTGACCCTTTGGTTAATGCGGTCTTTATACACATTAATTTATTTGTTATGGTAGTACTATCACTAGCTTTATATGATCCTTCGAGATCGTAAAGCGAGTTTATACTCTCAAATCAAACAAATTGGATGATTAGAGTTTGCCGTAAAAGTCTTGGCGTTTACGTAGTACAACGATACACACAATTTTATCTATATAAGTCGAGGAATTACAACGACGACTTACTTGGCCATCTAGCGCATACGATTGGTATAAATCTAGTCGATAGAATTGTTAGTGTGTATATTTTAACATGCACTTTAATAAGAGGAGCTTGTATCAAATCGAACGCTAAAAATGTGGTTTGTGATGGTGCTATTTTCCATACACAGTCACAAAGTAAAGATTCAATTTATTGTCGACAATCATCGGCCGATTGACGTATTTGCCAATAAAAGATGTTATCGCTCATTATAAAATATTAAAAAAAAGATGTGCTACTGTTGGAAACAGTAGACATTATACCTTACAAACCTTTTCTCATTAATTTCCTTTTTAAATCAAAATAAAGCGACTAACCAAACAACCTATATAAGCATTAGAAATTAGCCTTACATCTTATCATTTCCCAGTCTACCGTCATTTTGTTCTCGTAAGCGCTAACAGCATTTCACCACGCTCCGCCATGCTCCCTTATCTAACTTATCCGCTAACGACATGCTTACCTTATCGTTCGTCTTCTTGTTAAAAGCGAACATTAGCGTCATACACCAATAAACCCTATAGAACGTAGGCAGGTGTCAGATTCAAAAACTCATTTTAGAGATAAAGACTGGTTACACGCAAACAGTTTTCTAGCCGGTCCCTTATTTCCAGCGGCTAATGAGCACCAATATCTATGTAAATGAATATTTGTTCCATATTAAATTCGGATTCTGTGGGCCTCCGAAGATCAGGTTATTTTCTAATCATCTACCGATGAGCAACACGACATCCATTAGAATGAATATTGTTTCTGCCGTGAGAGCTTTGTGTTGCTTAATACTGGGATAGATAAGGTGTTGTTAGCCGAGTAGTTCTCATTAGCATAGTTTAGATGGCGTTGTAGGTGCTTTAGTTATAGTTATAAGGAAGGAAAGATATTCGAATTGTTTTAATCGCTGAAGAACTAACAAAATGGTCTATGGTGGCAATTCGTTGAGGCTTATTACCTATTTTACTGAATCAACTAATTTTGGGAGCTTGTTTATTCCATAATATCGAAAAATAGTTTGAACTTTTCTCTTGTGAGGTAAAAAATGTAAGAAAAACATTAAATTCTATAAGAACTATCATGCGTTTGTTATATGCTTCTTACATTCTCTGTAAACTTATAATAATGAACCTAATCTTACAAGATTATTCTGTATGTTTTATCCACGTTTCAATTTTTCAGTATAGCTGATTTCCAATTCTTTAAATAATTTTAGTTTTTTTTTATTGAACTCATTTTTATCAGTTTTAATTCTGTAGTGTCATCTTACGGCCAATTCCATTTGTTCTCTGCATCTCTGCCTAGACTTGCTAATTTTCTAATTCTTTAAATTTTAAACTTCTAACATTGAGTGAATGAATCGTTAAAGGGACGCAACTAAATGGAAATTTTTGAGACAAAGATATCTAATGAATAAAGTTCGCCACTTTCCGTGCGCTTCACAGGCGTCTGCATGGGAGCGGTCGTTCGTATGTGTGAATCGTAATATATGCGCAAGCCATTTTATTGAAATAGTAACGTAGCTAGTATGTGTTTGGGGGCCGGCTGGCGAGCGTGACGAAGTGCTGCATATACGTTATACGTAATAAAATGTCGTCGATAAGTGGATCAAAGGATCGACCATTGTCAGATAAAGTGAATGGGTTTATTAAAGAATTTCCGGATTTAATATACGATGGCGCAAAAATAAAATGTTTAGTTTGCGATATATCTCTAATGTGTTGATCAAAAACACATTGCTAAAACTACCCGGGGAAGTACAAAGCGCAATAACAACAAAACAGGTGTATATCGGGAACGGTTTGTACATGATTTATGTGTAACTGATGATTGTGTGTAATCTGCCGTTTACTTTGTTAAGCAACAAATCATTTGTTTCATTTTGGAAGAAACATGCCAGTCCTACATTATCGAGCCAGACAACGTTACGAAGGTGTGTGCACTCTGTGCATAAACATTTTCTCCAACTCACACACGCAACACAACTCTGAATTACATACAACGCTGTTATATTATGTACTATTCTTATTTTTATATGTTTTAATAGCATAAAACCAAATGCACATTTCATTCTTCCAGATGAAATAAAACTCTCTCTATACTTCTCTTCTATACTTACATCGGTAACAAGGTGGTCGCGCGACCGCACTCCATCGCATAGTCTACTATGCGAAGCATAAATTTGACACAAAACACGAGTCTGTCTAATCGCTGCAAAAAAGGAATAATTCACCTGCCTTTGCCATCTCTACTTATGAAGCACACCAACACTTTAATCTCTGTAGATACGAATAATCTCTACAATAATTATATCTATTGGCCGGCGGAGAAATTGTATATTTTTGTAGCGCATTCGGTATAAAATTATGCGTGATATGTGTAAAATAAAATAGATATACCAACCAATTGGTAAATCAGTTGTTTGGTAACATTTTATTTAACTATAGTTAGCAAAAGAATAATTCATATTTCTAAAACGAAAGGGAAAGCAAAGAAAACTAAGCTGAAAATTCAAAAACCAAATAATAAAAGAAAAAAGAAAACAGTACTGGCCAATAATAAGACAATAAATATTTGTTTGATCATAAATATGAAG
The DNA here is from genome assembly GCA_902654985.2 of Oryctes borbonicus. Classification (NCBI taxonomy): domain Eukaryota; kingdom Metazoa; phylum Arthropoda; class Insecta; order Coleoptera; family Scarabaeidae; genus Oryctes; species Oryctes borbonicus. Next base: position 5,380,634 of record LR736862.1, read on the forward strand.
AAAAGAAATTGGCAAATTATAAATGCAATTTTCGTTTTCAACTGGAACAGAAAATATGAATTACTTCGTGGTGATGGATAATTTCCGTTTACTTTTCGTGACTAATTTAAATAACTCAATTTCAAAATATATTAACAAACAGCCTACACCTACAAGTATCTTGTTTCCTACGTTGTGGCAGATGGGACAGTGTCATCGATTGGTATTATTGGTGCTATATTGAGCCTTACTAGTTAGGTTTAGGTTGGTAGAGCAAAATATTGCCAAGTTAGTATTTTTAAATAGAGAAATTTATTAAACAAACTTAACTAACACCGACGATATTCTTTCGGAACAGCTTTCAATTGGGAAAATATTTAAGATATTATTAATGCAGATGTGAGTAAATGTACTGAAAGTAATAGTAATACAACCTATCGAAAATTACCACAACGTACTAAATTCGATACAAATGCATTGAAACGGCAGTACTGATCTCGATCTTCTGTGATCCCAGGAGTGCGTCGAAAATAATGGGCGCTGTGAGAACGTGTTTAGAAAGCGTACGTTTACGGTAGTAGTTGGTGTACGGTTTAAAATTTGTATGTTGTCATAAAGACAAAACATAATCCACAAGCTATCAAAATACATAAATAGCTTCACTGTGCTTGTGGGGGAATTTTTCCCGTGCTTAGAAAGAAGGGTAATGAGCCTATACCCAAACACGTTCGAAAACTTAGTATTACGAATAAGATTTGTTATATTTGCCCAAATTTCATCAAATCGATCTTCTGATTGTTGCTTTGACTCGCATGTCCATGTTTCCAACTTCTTTCAACCAGTTGTGTGTATGAATACTGCGAGCTGACCTGCCTGACCTAGAAGGGCCGTTTCGTGCTATTTTATAGTACTTGTGAGCGATTTGACAGAGACGTTGTAGGGTGAATCGTTGGTATTATAAATTTGGATATTATTTTAAAACCTTGTGTGTAATACGGGAATATGGGTTATTTTTAGGAGTAATATTGCACGAATAATGGGCTTTCCTTTTGTTTCATGCATATAGATTATACTCCTTCAAGAATCTACTTATTATTAGATTTACTTGGTTATTCACCGTGGCTATTGGGATGATTTGTTAAGATTATTGTAGCCAGAGCTTGGGCAATGAGTCGTACAGCAGATCCTAGTCAGTTATTGACCTGTACGCGATCAGCTGGATGAGTTATTTCGGACACATCTCCAGCTAAGTGATTAATTTGACTTTTTAAAGAGAAATAGTCACATTTCCTCGATGTGTGGAGTAAGGGCTGCACCATACTTAAACTTTAAAATTTAAGTGTTTAGTTAATTTCATAATAGTATCACTTTATTTTTGTTTGCTTCTACTTCATCGAATCACCTCATTAAATTTTAAGTTAAACATGACCTTTAGATCTTAGTTAAAGTTGTCGCTTGGTTTGAAACTCAAATAATTTATTTAAGTTAAGTTTAAGTATTTAATTTCTGCTTTGGCTTAAATAACTGCATTATAACACATTTATTACCACGAATAGTTTAAAAATATGTTTTGCGTTGTATGAAGTACATGTACAGGGCCATTTTCAGATTTCTTTGACTAAAATCGGGCCAACCTTTTGATAATTATTTAATTCTATGCAAGCAGCTTAGCACTCTACTTTTATATATGTTAGCGTAGACTACTGTACCTGCAAAAATAGTATCGATTAGCCAAACCTTGTTTCCTTCATTTCATTCCGTGTCCCTTCCCGGCATACCAGTAATAAAGTTTTGCTCCAACTGCCCCCACACCAATACTTTTCACAACTGCCCCATTAATATGTTCATGCACATTCACAACGAGCAACTTGTTCTTTGCGACTCCCATGACATACATATTTTATTGTGGTTTAAGTACATTTAAAATTCTAATTACCCTAAGCTTATTTGATCAACTTTAATAAACTTATTTCAGACAAATTTTTATCATTAACATCCCACGAGATTACTTTATTACTATGTTATTTATGTGATTTGTGTAATCGTATGTGTTATGTTCTTATCTTTGTTTTAATGTTGCAACACTTTTGGGTTTGTCCCGTTGTTGTAGGAAAGTAAAATAAATAAAGGAAACAAATATTAGACTTGTCAGGAGATATCTTGCTTTATCGCCGGTGTATTTTAGTTGCTATAAAGGAATTTCCTAAATAAACAAGATGTACTTAAACAAAAAGTAACCCTAGTTACAATCCAATAAACCTTTGATCTCTTGAGAGCTATATAAAGACAAAAGGCAAATCATCCGTCAGAGGAATGAGATCCTTTAAGCGAAGGATGTAGATAGAATTTGCTGTAATCCAGACCTGTTCAAAATTACAACCAATAAAGTCATTAATGAAAAAAGTACTCAACTAAACAACACCGGAAGTAGTTTAATCCGTTGATACACTCCGTTCTACATTAAACTTTCATTCCGACACACAAACAAACTTACGCGTCTAATTTTCTACACATTTTTACGATTGTATCTTGATCCAGTACTCTAATCTCTCGCATAATATCAGCGCTAATGCAGGTATGGCGTGAAATTGTTGAACGTATCGTAAAACATAGGGTTACATAAAATGTAATTACGTATGTGGCATACGTACTGACTTGGTATTGAGAAAAAGAGCGTATAACACAAAGCGGAGGAACACTTCGGGCGGATTTTCTAATCGACGAGAACTTGGAGAAATCGAAATAGAAGAGATATGGATATGTGAACGGCGTTAGGTTAATTGGCCACGCCCAAGAATTGCATGCACGAAATTGTAGATGTATTTGCACATATTCCGCTGGATGTGGTATAGAATAGGTGCTTGGCTTGTAATTAACTTCCGAAACGTTAACCGGTGTGCGAGAAGGTTGACCTTTTAGGTAACTGGAGTTAGCATACGTGTTAGTAGGTGAGAAATAATCCGTCGCTGCATTGAGAGCAAGAAAAAATGTTGAGTCAAGCAATATCTAATGGAAGAAGTAGAAGAAACAAATTCAAAAGATCATTGCTTAGAATTTTATTTTCAAATTGTTACATGAATTGTTTTGTTATTACTTTCTTCCGGTAGTTTTATATTTTTTTATGTTTATATGTTGAAGCCTAAATCTAAGAACAACTTGCTATAGCTAAAGTGAATATATAATGATTTTTAATACATATAACCGAGCCTATATTCATTGGCTCTAATTTCCAGAGACCTCTCTGTTTGATCTATCTAAACTAATTCCTATTTTCTTTTCTTGTTCCATTTAAATTCCGATGTAGGGGAATTTTAGGGAATAATTATCGGAAAAAGCAGGTTTATTGTCAAAAATCTTTGGAAATCTAAGATTACTCGAATATTTGTCGATTGACGTCAGATTTTTGTCACTATTCTGTCTAAAATTCTTAAATAAATACGACAAATTCCAGAAAGCATCCACAAATATTGTTACGTTAAAACCTTTGTTAACAGCAAGAGCATCATTTGCGTAGCGATGCTAGACTGGGGGTAACTGAAAACAAGTGCATTTCAGTTGGTTTTTAAAGTGACCCATGAAGACATCAGCCAAGAATGGAAATTACGGATTGCCCATACCGGAACAGCGGCAGGTTTATGTTTTGTCTCCTCCTTGCAACTACTAAATATCGGTACTATCTTTCGCGTGGCAAGGTCAAGAACAAGAAAGCGCAGAAGCGCGTATATTGGGAACACCCATCATAAACTAAAATAGGAATAATAAAATCTACCTGCGACTCCTACAATTATTCAAGCACACGGCTACGAGTGGTAGAAAGTATTGTAATGTTTTTGATAGACTAATTTAAAGAAATTTTTTACAAATGTCAGAAATTTACTATAATTGGGGGTCGTGAATCCGGGAATGTCCTTAGACACTCTTTCGGCCAATGAAAGTTTTGTTTGAGGATAGTTTCAAAACGGAAAACGAGAAATGAAATGATCACTAACCCTAAATGTTGTAGCCTTCTTCTACATAAACACAATTTTCTTCAAATGCACTTTTGAATAACTTTTAAACAGTGGATCGAAACTAGGAAAGTTGGAGCAACTTCTCAATATATTATGTCTGAATGATCGACATAAAGCTCAGCTTTTTAACGTTGCATGACCTGGGTAATTCTTGTATTGCTTTTAGGCGTTCTCCTTCGACAAAAATGCCTTCTTTGTTGATTATGTAGCCCAAATATGCGATTGCTGTTTTAAAGAATTCACATTTTTGCAGATTTAACTTTATGCCTGTGTTGGCCAAGCTGGAGACGACTTCTGTGAGATGATGGGATTGTTCATCTTTAGAAAATATCAGGACGTCATCGATATAATGGGAAGAAAATGCGGATAATGGATCAGAATGTTCTTCATGGCGAAGGTGAGGGCGCTGGAACTCGTTGATAAGCCAAATGGTACATAACGGAATTGGTATGTTGTGCCATTGATGGAGAAACCGCAGTATTTTCTACTCATTTCTGACAATGGAATGAGCCAGAACGAGCTTTGGAGATCTAATTTCGAGAAGATTTTCTAATTCGAGAATTTTATTAGATAGGGCTTTCGAAGTTTTTAATTGTCAAGTAGGTCAAAGGAGTCTTGATAGCGAAGTAGAACGTGCTGCCCATACGTTCAGGCATTTGAAAATATTTCAAAATTTCAAAAAGACAATTTCAAATTTAAGCAAGCGATATCGAAGGTAAGTCAAAATGCCAAGAAATCGCAACAAAGGGGACAACGATGAGGCCGTTGATGTCCGTGAAGAGTTTGATCATTTAACAAAAAGTATCGACGATAAATTAGATAGGGACATTCCCGGATTCACGACCCCCAATTTTAGTAAATTTCTGACATTTGTAAAAAATTTCGAAAATTTCTTTAAATTAATCTATCAAAAACATTACAGTATAGATACAACGTCTCAGGGGGTTTAACTGTCAAATAGATTACGTCGATATGGAGAACAAGCAAAGCCAGTTGCAAGTGGTATATTGTGAACTTAAAAATACAACATCGAAGGCAACATCTTCAGAGTGATACTGTTTCTGTCCCATTTTCAATTCGTCAGTACCTTAAGCAGCCCCGGTTCCTCTTTCCTAGTCACTTGTAGGTGTAGGTGTCGTTAGGTAAATCTATCTCTCAGCTAACGACAACTCCAGGGGAAATTAGTCTTCTTCTTCGTTCAATATAGTTAGTGTCCTAAATATTCGTTCTTAATGTGAATTTTTGGTACAAACAAATGCAGAATAAATGCTATTTTGTTTTTATAATGGTTTCACTAATTATATATTACTTAGTTGTAGCTCAAGTCCGATAGTAAAGTCTATGTTGTAGAATTGCCGATACTCGCAGGTGTTAAAATGCTTGAGTGTGAGATCGCGAACTTGTGTGGCATATTATAGGCTGTAATATGGTATGCAATGGTATTTAATGGCACCTGACAACTATTGGGACACAGGAGGAACAATCTGCCCCCCTAGTTGCTAATCGCTGTTGAGTGACGACGTATTAACACTTCCTCTAGACTTTTTCCACTGCTGGTTGTATGGAATAAAAAGGATTCCAAATAAGAAAATTATACTCAAGTATAGATCTTAAGAACATTATATAATAGTTGTTTGAAAGTGGGTAGAATATTAGCATTAATTTTAGTTTTCGTTTACATTTATTTACCAAAATATCCAAGAACGAAACATTCTGCAGTCGTTTATTCAATGCTATCATAGTCAATCAATTCTATGTAATACAAGCAACATTTTTTCTACATATATCGTGTACAAGAGATTTGTTGATGTTTTTATATGCAATGTATTCCTTCATGGGTTGCACAATACGAATAATTTCGTAAGAGCTTGTGACTAACCCCGTATACAAAGTTAATTTAATTCCTTTTATTACAAATTTAAATTAAACTCGTACCTTTGCAACGCTATAAAGATAAACTAATAAAGAATAACCAACCGACACGCCAATATCGGGCTAATTTAATTTACTTTTTTACCTTTGCGCACCGTTGTGTAGGTAGCAACCGTTCGTTCGCTGCAGACGCACGTACCGCGATAAATTAAAAGAATGGGCCGCGCTCTGTTGTTCAGTTATCTTCATTTGCCAATTTAGGTCTCTGTTTGGCGCATATCTGGAGCGATGATATTTTTAATTACGAGCCGGAGAGAATTAAACTGCCCAGGCATTAAGCGTTATTGCCTATATATCTCAGATATCTGGTTTATATCGTCGTCAAGGCTGTATGTTAGCGTATGACGGTTTTATTCTGCCTTTGTTGGGGGTCTTCTATGGATATTATTTTAATATTTAAACATATGAAATGAATAATGTTTATTTTAATGTTTTGATGTTGCTTGTATTAATCTGTTATTACTCGAAGGAAACGATTTTGTTGCCGTTTCAATTAAATTTTGTTGTCAAGGCTGGCTTATTGCTCTACTTAAAAAACAAAAATTTAATTTAAATTAGTTTCGGTGAAACCGCAAGTAACTCGACACTTAACCCCAAAAAATCTTAATGTCGGCCAGTATAAGCTCTCCAAAATTGAAATTTTTATTCAAAGCAATAAAAAAGTTAGTCACCTTGTAAACCTCGTTGCGCCGTCACCAAATGTAAAAAGAAAATAATAGCAAATAAATTTTTATTTTTGAATAATATTTTGAAACATTCAAAAATATAATTTCATGCTACATTCAATTTATCACCCTGGCTACTGTAAGTTTCTCACCAAACTCTAGACGCGTCATAAATACCGCTACTTCTAGTCAGACACGCCTATTAACAAAACATATTCTCGAAATAAATTAACGTCAGCCCAAGCCAACGATGTTGTACTTACAAACAGGCGTAAATCTTCGGATGGAATCTATTTTGTCGAAATAGAAGTCAAGAGTTACATCTTTAGCGAAGTTATGATAATGAGTCATTATGATTGAATGTCGTGAATGTCTTCTCGTCAGAATTATTATTACCCTGAACGGTAAAAGCCCGAAATGTAACTTTACATTCAATTGCAAACGTGTAGAATTCATCCAGGAAGTATGTCTTCTTCGAAAGGAGAAATTAAGAAATAATTTCGTCGACAGGCTAATTAATATTAACTCGAGGTCAAGTGTATCATCGACCAATCGGTCATAATGTTTATGTTCGAAAGCTTTTTAGACGTAATTAAAGCTGATCATATCTGGCACCTATATTTCCGATAAAACCTTACTAATTTCTCTATTTCAGAGTGTCGACGATAACGGCTAATGTTATTCGGATTCCATTAGACCTGGAGGGGAACTGGTTTTGTTTGCTTATGTATGCATTGGGGCCGCTGTTTACGAGTCTGTGTATAGAAAATATTTAAGCATAAAATAATTTACGACCTCAAGCTGTCTGTATGCTTAAATACATATGTAAGTTCTTTTTACAACGAATTACCAGAAAGGAATACAAAAAAGGGTGATAAGATTAATACCGGACAGTTTTTGTCAATAAAATCCTTCACGGAACCTCTATTAACTCTTACGTACAACTATGCGTAAGGTATTATTACAACTTGAATGATATTAAGGTGCTTTAATCCACGTTAACGTTCCTCCATTGTAACTTTATAAGAACTTCGTCTTATAATCCGTCTTTTTCATCTCGATTGCCTTGCAATTAAACCGTCAATGGGAATTTTGAATCTTTTATGTTAGAAGTGGTTAATCGCATAAGACATCCCAGGAAAACTATTATTCACAAACTGGTACTGTTGGATTTGAAGGTAATTATATAATCGTTACTTTATAAAGGAAATGCTAGTTTTGCAGTGTGGAGGTTTACATAGAATAATTGATTTTGTTTTTACTCTTTTAAACTGAAAGAGCATCTAAATAACATTTCCAAATTAACGAGTACGAGTATTTTTCTTGTTTTTCTTGTTTCTCAACGTAGTTTCCTTGTAAGTTTACACATACCGATGCTCCCATCTCTTCTAATCTATCCAAATATTAGTTGGCACCTTGTTCTGCAAAATAGGCACCTACGAATGTGATGGCCCCGTCCGTTCGACAAAATCTGTCCCCCAAGAGAAACTTGGCAAGGCTAAACTTTGTGTCTGCTTAGATACAAATTTCTCGATGTAAAAGAGGACGGTGCTAAATTTCTTCGTCATAATGTATCTAAAGCTAACTCTCTTATATAAATACCATGTTTTTTTTTAATTTAACAATGTTAGTACATTTATTCACATTCAAGGTCTTCGTACGCAATAGCTTGGAATTAACTCCGCATTCCGTAAATTATACGTATAGAAGAGTTTTGCACCATTTGGATTCTTCTGGAATCTTCTTGTGTAATGCAGACGTTATACATAAATAGTATCGCACCAAGTGAAGCTCGACAGAACAAGTGCATTGCACAAAAGGCGCTTAGTGATTTCAGTTAGTATGCGTCTGTGTATAAAGAAGAATTTAAGCGGAGATATGCAAATGGTTGATATTTTCGTGGAAAGGAATATTGTTAACCAAAAAATATAATGCTAAGATAGCTTAGCTTCCTCATAGTATTAATGGAATAATTCACGGCAAACGTAACAAAAGGAGAGAAAGAATTACACTAACACACGGACATGTGTCTGCCTACCCGGCATCATCAGCGTGGTTTCGAGAGTAATTTTTTATCTCTACCTTCTATCGCTGTTGCCTCACAGTTAATGCCACAACTTTCAAAACGACAAACTGGACATTTCTTGGCGTTCTCTAGTGTCAAAGAAACGCATGCCTGCCGTTCAGAAAGCGCCGACATAAACCGGGTACTATTCCCCAAACCATCCCTCGAGTTCTCTGACTGCTAAACACGAGATCGTGACGCTGGTAGCGCTTTGGGAAATCGCACATGTGAATATTCCGACAGGCTTACCATGATGAATATAAACAGAACTCGTGTTTAGCAGTCAGAGAACTGCTCGAGGGATGGTTTGGGGAACAGTACCCGGTTTATGTCGCTGCTTCCTGAACGGCAGGCATGCGTTTCTTTGGCACTAGAGGGCGCCAAGAAATGTCGAGTTTGTCGTTTTGAAAGTTGTGGCATTAACTGTGAGGCAACAGCGAGAGAAGGTAGAGATAAAAAATTACTCTCGAAATCACACTGATGACGCCGGGTAGGCAGAAACATGTCCGTGTCTTAGTGTAATTTTTGCTCTCCTTTTGTTGCGTTTGCCGTGAATTATTCCATTAATACCATGAGGAAGCTAAGCTATCTTAGCCTTGTATTTTTTGGTTATTGTTTCTAGGCATTTTCTGATGTGTTCAGGAATATTGTTGTCAATAAGATGATGATTTGCAGCGCTTAATTCACGAGTCTTCGTGGGACCAAATATTATCAACTTAGATTTTCTTGGGTTGACCTGCAACCGAAGTTTATCTGCATATATTCAAAGTTCTGAAAGGTACTCATTTATTTTCGTTTGAGCATTTAATAAGTGAGAATGCGAAAATGAAAAATACAGCTGCGCATCGTCTGCATAAAGTTGGCATTTGCAATTGTTCAGCTTGGATGGTAGGTTAGAAGTGTAAATGTATAGCATCAAAATAGAAAGAAATGAATTCAGATAGCTGACCAAGGAATCAATGTCAATGTCATTAATTTTTTTCTTTTTAACAACGCGTTTACATTTATTAATTACATAGACATTGATTTCTTGGTCAGCTACTTCAATCCTTTTGTTTTTATTTTGTTGCTTTAATTCTGATAAATAACACTTGCTCAGCAATCTCATCACATTATATGCAAACTATATTCAAAAGTGCAAAAGCATTTTTCAACACATGGGCAATTAAATTTTTGATGAGCTTCATGTTGTGGCTTGAAACTTTTCAGACTACCCTTGTAATTACAAAATACAATTTTTTAATTTTATAGTATTAAGGAATGTATTTCGTTTCCCCAGATTTAATTAAATAAATTGCTTCCCATCGACTTATTTCTATTCCATTACCATATAACTGGACATATCCATTTTACACGCCTTGTTAGGCATATTTATCACTTCAAAAACATTACCGCAAGAGCATTCTGCACTATAGGAAAAGCAGATAAGCCCTCATCGGGCGAAATGCTGGGGGCAATCACATCATCGGGGTCTAAATTAGCGCATAAATCCTACCGCTGCGTTATCCCAAGTTTTCTTCGGACACTTGACGTCATAACCCGAAAGGACAATATATAAACTCCATCTGTCATGATCTAATAAGCCGTAAAACGTCCCCGACTAGCTCTGGCTCGGCGAAGATTGCACGCCTCGTTACCCAGTCCGCCGACCTAGACTGCTATGGAGAGCGTAGAGCGACAAGATGCCATAAAAGCTAAAATTAAGGATATATCCGGGGAACAAAGTACTATTCTTTGATCTTTTTTTGTTACCGGGGAAATGGGAGGAAGTAAGAGAAGTTTTTCTTTGGCAACCGGTCTATCTAGCGGATTTTCGGAATTTAAAAAAAGAAAACAGCGATATTTATGTGGAAACCAAGGATTTCCGAACTGTCAATCCAATCTCGCACCTAATACGTCTATTTTAAAATCCCATTTGGACGAAGGCGGGTTACCGCGATGATATGATTTTTTCCTCTTGCGTTTTGATGGTAGTAATGTGTTTCACATGAGCGCACAAGAGCGTATAACAGATTTCTTCGGGATCGAAAATGCTCAGGCGCATATGTTGTTTATGAAGCTCATCGTTTTGTGCGCTAAGGTGGGAGCCTTATCGAAGACGCGCTTGCTTTGTAACTCGTGTTCGCGCTCGAGTTATTGCGTTATGGCGAATATGTTTGTAGATATGTAGAAAGGTTTTACTTGTAGATATTAATTTAGTGTATTTATGTAATTCGTTTCTGATAATACATTATTGAAACCCATATTTCACTTCTGTAATTAATTACTTTAACTGCTGCACGTTTGCTTAATTTATAGCATATATTTAGCATTCGAATCGCATTTTTTAACTATATAGCTGTTGGCGTCTACAGCAATATTGTACATACTGGTACGTTTATCAGATACGCGTCTTTTATTCATTTCATACAATTTTTGGCGTACGTCCAAGGAAGCTGGACGTCTCCCGGATAGCGTCCGTTATTTTCCGTATCCTCATTGCAAAATTTACAGCTACAAATTGTCTCGAGTAGCAGTAGAACGTCGTAAAATATGTCGGGAGCTGGCGCACGGCCACATTTTAAAGATTAACATAGCGACGAGGTTGGCAATAATCATCGTTACGAAGATAACAAATTATCGAAATCGTGCTAATTTGTTGGAAATTCATTTTTTGGTCCTTTTATAAGTAACTTCGTACTTGCGTATTTCCATTTGTTCCGCAACACAAATCAATGTTAGTTATTCGAAGGGTGTTAAGTATAATATTCAAAATTATCTTGTAGACTAAATAAAATTTTGTATGATTTATCGAAAATATTGTACTTGGCGGTAGTAGCCGAAGGAAAAATCAATAGGCTATTGTAGGAAGTAGAGAAGATTACCGAGCCTCTCGATATTATTTCATTTTGTCTTATCTCGGACTTGCTTCCGTTCTGTAATTCTGTTGATTTTTGCATTTCGGCGTTGTTGACCCTGGCAGAAACCTGCTACATCTCGTAGGCATTGTAAAAGTATTATTCAGCTGGAAATGGAAGCTCAGCGAGAAATTAGGGGTGAGGTGTTAGCTACAGTTAGAAAAAGGATTGCTGGAAGTAAGAAATAGCTTCATCAAGATAGGGCAAATAATTTAGTCACAGCATATTTTAGAAACTGACAAACCACTCGAAAAATGAAAACTGAGTCCCGTCCCTTTGGTTTCTGTTTTTGGTAAACGCCACCTCAGTCGACAATTCCTCGCAAATACCGCGAATTTCAATGTGGACGTACTGGTATCAGTGACAATTCCAGGGCAGGACCAGGTCGCTCAAAAAAATCTTTGCTGCATGCAGTGAGACTGAGACGTTCTCGGGCATCCAAAGATTTCATTTCAAAGGATTTTACATGATGAATTGGTTTTGTGAAAATTAGTTTCTCGTTGGATCCCACTTATAAAACAAAAGGCGGTTAGCGTTAGTTAGTGCTGCCAAGCTTCGAGGCAGTTCAACAATGGAGGATCAAAAATTGTTTATAGTATTGCTAGTGTCAATCGGCTGTGTAGATGAGGAGAAGCTAATAAAAGAAGAAAGATTAATGCCGATTGATATACAAACATTTGTTTACCAGAAGTGATTAATGTGTTCCAGAAAATCAACCAGCAATACGACATGTACTCCATCATGATATGCGAGCTTACATGGAGCTCAAAAAACGATTGAGTTTATAGAGCAGCAAAACATAGTTGTTAGGTTATCCTTCGTACAGTCGACGGAAAAAGCAGTCGATGCTTTTAAGATGGCAATTTTGTTTGTTTCAACTGTTGATTGGGATAACTGCTTATTAACGAGTTTCTGTCAGGATTAAAAATGTACTTACTGCTATGAAAGAAAGAAACAAAAATGGATGATTTTGCATATATACATAGACCGAATCGCCCAAATACAAATGGTATTATCCCAAGTCTACAGAAAATAAATTAAAAAGTATAAAACAGAGTGCATAATCAAGCAACATAGATGTTTACATCAAATTATGGACGAAAGTCCAAAACTGGAGTGATTAGACTTGGGCTGATCACTCCAGTCACTATTAAGGAAGAAGTATATCCATGATTTCCTGATAAGCGGTAAGGTGAAGAAAAATTACTTCCTGTTTTCTGCCGTTTTCATATAGTGCTTCATTGCCATTTCTTGTAGATCTTTCATTACTGCTTCTCCCCATTTTCTTCTCTTCCATAACCACCGAAGCCGTCTTTTCTTTATATACTTTGTTATCACTTCTCCATTGTATAGATCGTATACTTCATCATTAGTCCTTTTGATCTAACCATACTCTGCTTTCTTTCCTCCGCACTGTTTTCCCCTCCTCTTTAACTTTGAATGAAAAAAAGGTAGAGAGGAGAGGAGGCATGGATATGTCTTGCATTTTTTTGAAATCTCCTTAGATCTTAGCAACTCATTCAATCCTTCCGCACATCTACTTCCTTTCGCCATTCTCAGGTTAATTTCTGATTCTTCTTTGTAGCAATTTAAGAATACCTGTAACAAAGATACACTTTGCAAACTGCGTTGCTTTTGCATTATCCTTACTGCGTATGCCATACGTTAAACGTAGACGGAAATGTTGATATCGCGTTGTCATTAGTCCTTTATTTAAATGTAATTTTATATTTTTGACACAATACTTTCATGAGAGAGACTGGTACTTATACACGAGTAGGTCCTTCAGAAGTTGTCAAATGTTTATTTGCAAAACTTTTGAAGAAGGTGCAACAACCACGGTGATACTCGAAAGACTCTTCATCAGAATGCCTTCATTAAAGTATTCCAAGTTGGAGTTAAAATCTTGGAAATTGGTGTTACAATAGATGTAACAGAAAGTGGTTCATAATAATCTTTAGCAATAAAGCCTTTGATTAATATACGAATATGAAGGTTCCCCCGATGTTTCAAGGGGGAAAGAGCCAAATTACTTTATATAACCAAGCTCGTAAAGTAACCATAATGTTTTTATTAAACGAAACATCATGAAACAATCACAACAGCAACAATAAAATCTGAATATTTCGGATACACAAGACCGCAGGACCTAATCGCTGCGCTGGGTCCCTCAAGACGTCGTTCCCAACGCTAATAAAGACGACGCGTGGTTATGTTTACGGTTTCATTACCTATGAGCCGCGCTCTCCAACTTGGTCCTCTGCACTCTGTATCCCTATTTATTAGCAGCAGAGGCCCGTCGAACGGCGAGCACATGTGCGGCCAACAAAGCGATGGTCGGTCTTTTTCATTTCCGATGATTTAATATTATGCTGCGGGTGTATTATTTTCAAATGGCATCATTATTACCGGTCCGCCCGTATTTGGTTTACTAATCGCGGCGGCGCATGCTGTGACGATGTTGATTTAAGATCGTAGACGGATATGGGAGGCATGGCCACCTTCGAATATTCGAGACCACTGCGATCGGAGGTCCCCCGAAAAAAAGAACCCGTGAAAAGATCTTTCGGCAATGCGGTCTTTCGACAGCGCTTTAGCTTAAATCACACTACAAAATTCTATAAATATTACTTATGTAAAGATGCATTTAAGAACACTAGAAAGGCAAACCGTTTATTTGAAATAGGTAAAGACGCATTTTGTCAAAGTCAAAAAGTCAAAGTCAAAAAAGTACTACAACAAAAAAATTGCACTGCAGATACGAGATCATTTTTGCGGAAATCAAATGTTGAGGTTAGTGGGGCCAAACAACAAATCGCAAATTTCACCAACAATTAGAAATTTGCGGAATAAATATAGGGGGGAGTAGAGTACAATAATAAGGCCCCAACGAATTGAATGGGCAATTAATTTGAAGAATAGGAAGACCAAAGGGAACATGGCAGGATGAGCTCGGGGAAGTAGTAGAAGCGAAAAGGATAAAATACGAAAACATTGTTAGATTAACAGAAGATAGAAGGAAGTGGAGAGAAATCTGGCAAATAGGGCCACAGCAGATCGGCCCGACACCCATCCCCCGCCTTACACCCCATACCGGCAGATGGGCGTAAGTAAGAAACATTTGTATTTGAATCGTTGCTTACAGCAAGTTAAACTCCAACCACAGAAATGGACAAACCAGTTGTGTTTAGCTGTACAACATCATCTCGGCTATAATGCAGAATATACGCATGCAGTACTTTAGCGTAGGTACGATATATATTAATAATAGTTAATATACATCAACTTACCTGACGTAATATCATTTGTATTAGCCAGCATAATACTAAACAAGACTAATTGAGTTTCGGCAAGGTAACTAAGTACAGCAAAACTTGCTCTCGAGCCGAAGCCAGTATAATGCGTTTTCAGCGAATATGTTATGTCGTCTGCGGTAATAGTTGCGCTACTTATCTAATCAGCCTCTAATTTTCATTGCAGATATCCGTTCAAAACTTTTCCATTATTCCCTCCGCCAGAAATTAAAGTTGTCGCAACTCGACAACTATGTACCCTTAAGTTCAGCTTGCCTTGGCTTCAATTTGATAATAACAGTATAAAGAGAGTAATTGCGCTCGAAAATCTACGAATTCCGGATGCTGTAGATATGGTGGAAGGATTATAAAGAAAGTTTTACTTACCCCGTTAGTCGTACTACTTATTAACCGAACTCGGCTGGCATGCCTAGTTCATTACTGGTACTACTCACTTACCTTGCGATTCGCGAATAATGTGGATGCCAGATTCGCTGGTATTAACTCAACCGTGGACTAATTTTAAAGACGAATTAGTCTCCGATTCGTTTTTGGTCTTCCTTCCTTTCACTTTGCAGCGCACGAAACCGGCAAGGTACAGCAAAGGTATTGATCATTTCATCAGGACGGATGACCCTCCAGGACGTTATCCGTTTCGGATCCAGGAAATGAACAAAGTTAAGCTAAATAATGAAAGTTTAATCAAGCGAGAAATTCATCAGCTGTAGTAAAGTAGTGGCGCTGGTACGTCTGAAGCGAAAAACGTCAGATGTCGCTGATAACGAAGTTAACCCGTACCTATTATGTACGTAAAGGCTGTGGAGAGGGGGAAACGAGAACAAAAGGATAAGGAAGAGAGAAGTGAAGAATTAATCAATGCTGGATGTTCAGGTTTACTTTAACTGACTTCTTCGTGTTATTAACTTTGTAAAGTTTAGTTCAATTTTACGATTTCTGGAAGATGTGTCTTTTACAGGAAAATGAATCCAGATAGCATTATTTATTTTTATTTGGTTGGATGTTCGCTATGGTGACCAAGATTTAACAGAAACTAACTCGTTTAAATTTCAGCCAATATTTCGCTTTATTTCAAAGCTTCATCAGAGTCATGCAAATTAACAAATATTGGATTAATGGAAATGCAATAATTAAGCTAACAATGAATTCCAATAGGATAGCCATTCTTTTGAATTCCAATACAACGTTATCCTACTGATGTGGGTGTACTTTAAAGTGATTGTCCGAGTACGAGATTTGCATTTATCTAGCAATCACGAGTAATCGATCTTGTTATGGATTAAAGAAAATTTGGCGAAAGGAATGTTTGCTTTGATGCACAAGCATGCAAAATTAAATTTATGTAGCAAAGTACTTCTGAAGTAGTTCACAGCTTAGATGGCAATCAACATTAGAAAATAGCTTAACATTGTGTGCGTATATTGGAGTACTCAATGCTATTAGAAAAGACAAAATATAAGGAACCTAAGATTGGATCCTTGTGCCATACAAGAGATGGCAATGTGTTTAAAGGACATAATTTCTATATCATTCTCCCACTTCTCTACAGATTGAACAAGACTCGAAGAATCCAATTCAATTTTTGAAGAGTGTAGCGGTTTGCCTGGTCCAACGCTTGGCCCAAATAAGTCCAAATAAATAGCGCCGAATAATTGCTTTAAATACAAATTGAATAAGTCAAATATATACTTTTTAAGCAGATGACGTCATCGGAACCGGATATTTTTGGAACAAGTAGTTCACAGCATGTAGGAAGTACACAGATCTGGGGTGAAGGGCACTGAAACTGTTAGGTTACGCCATTTCAGTAGCAAAAACCTTTTAACTGGAAATCTACAGGAATTACATATGATAAATGCCCTTTTCACAGCCAAGAAATGATGGCGAGATGCGCTGTAAGCCGCCACGCTAATATGCTTAAAAATTTTTTTGAATCAGAACGGCGGAAACGAAGAACATGTGGTACGAATTGTGTTTGCAACAACAAAGAGCCACCTCAAGTTCTGCGAAAATTGTTTCCTAATTTTTTTGTCTCAGCGATTTGTGCTCTTGCGATCATGTTCATGCTCATAAAAGTAAACCCAGAATATTGCAAAAACTAAAACATTCGGAACATGAAAGCTATCAGAGAGAAAATCTTAGGGAGACGACATTTGTTGGACATAAGTTTCTGTGCGTATACCCTGAATATTAATTCAGTAAATGCATTCTAATATAACATTTTCATATAGTTTTAGATAGTAATCAAGATGCACGTAGAATCTCTTAAACCCCCTTTGAAGAGACAACTAAACGAACCATAACAAACTCCGTGGGGGTGCTTTCTGTTCCGCATACAGAAAAACAAACCGTAGCACTAATTCGATGTAGGAAATAAGTTGACATAGTGACATTAAAGTGCATAGGAACGCGTCTTCTAGAACAATCCTCAAGCGGCAAGACTACGGCGATAACTCGCACGACATACACAACAAAGTAAGTAGCAGGGGGCCGTACCGGAGACCCTCTCCATTAAATTTAATGAATTTTCCGTTTCTGATGATGTCGTGTCTTTGGGAACAGGAATAGTAGTTTCTCTCCCGGTGCCGAGTCTTAATCTTAATGCTGTAGTCAACGTCTAACGGCAAGTAAGAAAGGCAGAAGTGGAAGGAAGCGGAATGGTTCCTTTTAGTCTATGCATGTACGAGATGTTCTTTGTGAGAAGTGGAAGCTTAGAGTTGATGCTCAACGAGCGCTGTAATTATACGAGTAAAGGAATGTTATTATAAATTATTCTTTCACTGCTTTAATATGTGTAATGTAACGTTTGTAGGTGTGAGGAAGAACAAGCTTTAAGCTATATATAAGGCTCTTCGCATTGTTAAGAGTTTTAAGTACAAGAATTTCTGTGAAACAGTATAATGCATTCTTTAAGTTGATATGACAATATCGAGACATATAACCTACCAATAGTGGCTCGGTGTTCCAGTGGTAAGGAGGTCTGTTCTTGTACCTGGGTGATGTACGTACGAGTCTTCCTAGGATCGATGGCAACAATCTCGAGTCACCTTTCACATAATGTGAAGTTAAGTAGTGACTCTGGCTTTACGGCGTCGAATTGTTGGTAACAATTGCATCAAACTAAAAACTGGAGAGGTTATGATAAGCTTTAGCTGTTGGGCCTTCACCAAAGTAAGAAAATGCATTAGAAATCGCAAATCGTGGAAAGTTATGAATTGTTCTTATTGCTTTCTACACAATGCTGCTCTTTTAAGCAGACTCTTTAAACCTAAAAATAGTTACTGTGAACGTATGTTGTATTCCAAACCGAACCACCACCAGCTTATCACGTATTTTCGTAAAAAGCTAAAGGAAGAAGAAGGGCAAAATTAATAAAGGCGGAGACATTGTTTCCTTTTGGGTTTCTTATCACGTCTCTATAACGAACAGGACCGAATTGGATTAAATAGGTTTCTTTTTAATGGCATTAGACGCGATTCTCTTAGACGGGCATGCTTTCCGAGCAAGAGATACGTCTGACCGTCTCGAATCCGCAGTCGTAACCGTCCGACAAGCTAGCCAGCAGTCAGTCAGCCGGGAGAACCGGCTCGAGCTTCCAACTTCAAGGAACTTTCGACTCGGCAAATTGTATTAGGCGGCCTTGGCCAAAATGAGAAACTCAAAGGCAACTACGGCGCTGATCCTATCTGGAATTCAACGGACGTCGCGAGCTCTGTATCAAGGGTAAAGGCAAGTTGAGGGAACGGGCCCTTTGTAGAGGGCGCCGCACAGTTCCGCTCCACCTTATTGTAGTCTATCTTGCTCGGGATAGCTGATCTTTCAGATGAAGAAGCCGTTCTTTTGTATATAGCAAGCTGCTTGTGGTGCATGTGGTAATCAGATGCATGAGTTGGGAAATCTTTTCTGTGTATTTTAGATGTTGCTGAAGATATAATAATAATAATAATAATAATAATATCGCTTACATAGCAAGTAAACAATTTACTTTTTTTAAATCATTTCTGTACATGATGCCATACAACGGTTACGCTAACGTGACAATATTGTTAAGGTAAGAAATATTTTTTTTTGTCTCCTTGCATTCTGTTTGCCGTAAATGGTTCCGTTAATACCACAAGGAAGCTATTATAGCATTACTTTTTGATTAAGAAAAGTGAGTTTGCCGTCAAAAGTAATTCATTACGCATAAACACTTCTCCTTCTGAAACATGGTTAAAGCGCAGCTGATAGCTTCTTCTAACTTCATCGCTTTTAAACACGGGATATATTCCTTTAAATTTTCCATATTCCTGGAAATTTACAACACAATGAAACAACTAGCGGCAAAGCACAATCAGGAAGAATAGAGCTTAGCAGCTCATAGAAGCGCAGCCGTCTTAAAAATTCTTCCATAGCTGCAGGATTGCCTCCTAGAGGTAAATTACGTTGAGTAGGATTTTATAAAGGATTCAAGTTAAAAACGAAAATTAGCGCGTTATATGCTTTTGAAAAAGAAGAACAAGAAGAATGTTCGCATTGTCTGTGAAAAGAACATTCCCCTGTATTAAATTTGTTCAAGAATACATATTGTTTGGTCATCTTAGCGTACAAATAAGATCAACAACAACGAATTGAAATTAAAACACATATTCCAATCGTGAATGGACATAAGCCGTCCCACAGTGAAAAATCATCAGTAAATTATCTCCCAAAAAATCTACAGCTCAAACAAAACCCTACAAAACGGCCTACGACCGGCATAACACGCATGAATATCCTTCGTCAGCATTCAACTACACACACGTAGGGAATTTTTCGAACGGGGAACATACTCGAGGACCAGATATCTGCCCCGCCAACGAGAACGAGATTTCCAAACGGTCCCATTGTTTTATTTGATATATCGCATTCGGCCATCACGTGCAGGTAGCCCTGTAAATAACAGAATGTTCGACATGTGGGAGGTAGATGGCTGATAACTGAACCAATTAATGCTTTAATTACGTTTTTTTTTTTCTCCTTGTTGTCTACGAATAGCCTCTTCGGTTCTCTCGACGGCCGAAATGCTACTTAACATGTACGGAACAATCGAGGCGACAATCAGGAGCGATGTAATATGCTGAAAACAAACAGAACGTACGTATGTAATGTGCGTATTGGAAGTGGAGATTATACAATGGTCGTTTACGATGATTGTTTTCGGTTAAAGATTGCTGATTGTTGTTTAATTTGTTTGCTTTTGCTTTATCGTACGTTGGTATGTAGGTTTTCTCTTAATTGAAAACGGAAAAAAAGCAAAAAGGCAATGCTGGATTTGGAATAATAGTAATGGTTAATGTTCAAATACAGAAAATTTTACAAAAAATAGATGCATGCAAGATTGAAATAGGGAAACGGAATACATAAAGCTCAAATGTTTATGGACGATTTTGGCATCATGTTGATCCTATTTATCTACATGTAAAATGCACAACGATTCCGCAACTAAAGGCGTGGAATATTGAATTTTACTTGACCAAGGAAAAAACCACGATCATAGAGTGCTGATCTTAATCTTCTTTGAATACGTTGCAGCTCTACACTTGCTAACATTGAAGTGTGAAGCGTAGAATAGTGGCTTCTGTTGTTCGACTTGTGAAAGTGTAAAATGCCAACGATGTCATTTATAAAGATCAGAAATGAAACGGACCCAAGACTAGACCCCAGGACCGCGCTCAAAGTTGAGGTGTGCACATTGGAACTAGTGCCATGATAGTCTACGTAGTGCAAACTGAGATCCAAAAAAATCGTATAAATCTCATGAAAATTGCATTTTCTGAAATTTGGAAAAACGCTTTCTGAAAACCAATATATGATCTTGTCCATCCGAAAAGAATATTTTCACACACAGAAGGAGAGAGCTTGGAAAGCCTACTACCGGGTGTGGGATCTGTATGGGGTGTTTTATTGATCTAAGTTAGTTAACATTCATTCCTGGCATACTCAGAAGCAAAATGTAGGTTGGGAAATTAGGCGCAACGCGCAGTACAATATTCAAGTTGTATTTCTAAATATACAACTAAAAATTCTTCCGAATCATTCCCTTATTTTTCTCACGTGAAGAATTTGTCAACAAGCACCAATTTTCAACAGACAACGGACGAAGTGAAAGGCACCATAGGGGTTTACGAACTAGTTCGCCTTCGCTCCATATACTTAATAACATACACGGAAAACAAGAAAGCAATCGGTCACAGCAGTGCAAGAGTGGAGTAATTGTAACGGCAGCGCAAGAAACCACCGACATAATTATAAAATTACAATAGTTCTACGTAAGTACGTCTAACATGAGCGAGCAGCAACACTGTGTTTAATCGCCGTTTATTTTTTGTTTCCTTTAGCAGTTACTGCTGCTAGGTTGCCCGCTTCGGCGTAGAACGACGTACTTCTTTTCACAAAACTCCATATCTACTTTAATGTGGAGCAAAAGCGGCAAAATTAATGCTTTCGAAATATAATGGTGCGCGATCCTGTTGCAGCGATAGACAGAGAGAGGTCTATGTAAGGTGTATACAAGGCACACTGAGAAATTTGTTCACTTTGTATAGTTGTCGCCACTTGGCAGTGCTATATCATTATAAAATAGATCGGAAATTCCTGTAGCATATTATAAGCTGTAGTATGATATTGTTAAAGGAAATGGCATTTAATTGTTTAATAATTTCGTCTGTAAAAATAAAAAATTAAAGAAGATTAAAATATAGAATCTGTAACAAAGACAATGGAGAAATAGCAGCTCAAATGGTTTGATAATTTAAAAAGAACGGAAGAAAAAGGACCCAGAAATTATATGGGAGGCGAGACCGATGACGAAAAGAACAAAAGGGAGACCCGGGAAAATGTGGAGCAGTGCATTAAAGGATATACCTGGGGAGGAAAAAGCACACACGTAGATAAAGGACAGAAGACAGTTGAGAAAATTATTCCACAAAGAGTCGTAAGATTTGATAAATGCGATCGAGAGCAAAAGAAAGAAGAAAAGCTACGATAATTTCTTTTTTCAGTTCGAGCCACTTTAGTCTAAGAAATTCATTTTCCAAGATAATTCAAGTGTTGTAGTGTTCCAGTTATCTGCCAAATACAAACTTAATTGAAGCTTGATTACTTAAAAAAAACGCCGGATTTTTCTTACGTGGCACATTATCAGACAGCGTTCGGGAAACGTTACGTTTGAAATTTAGTTTTAATTTTATCAATTTAATTTTTTTTAAACTTTATTATTTTACAATTTACAAGATTATAGTACATACACTATACACCGTTCATTCCACCACAGCTTTCCGAACAGTTTCAATCCCAGATGGACTTCGTTATGGAGAATTTTCTCATTTCTCAAGTTGCTGCTTAGTGTTCTATAGATTTAATAGAATCTTCCATTAAAAATTATGGTTTTCCATACTGCTGCCCTAAGCTAGCAGTACAATGTGTGAAAGTTGAATCTACGCAATTCAAACGCAAAAATATTGGTACACTTCGCACTACACAAATAATTTGATTGATACGGAGTTAGCAATTTAAGAAACCAGCGGAACCCCGTGAAAACAAAACTGACACAGAAGAAAGCTTCTCCGAAGAACAATTTTCTAGCAGATCTTGAAAAAGTAATAATGTTGCTTCGAATAGACATGTTTAAGGAAGATTCTCTCGAAGGACCTCCGGATATTCGATTTACCTCGTGATTTTCGGTTTCTTCTACATGCATTGAGCTATCAAACATTGAAATCCTGGCCTCTAGCTTAGGACAGCAGAATTATATTTGGGTTGTAGAGTATTACATTAAATTAAATGAAAGAGCAGTAACCACCATTTAAAAAATGTTGCAAACAAAGATTTCCTAATTGTGTAATATTATTAATACATGAAATGATTGGTGGCTCAATAGAAAAGTGAGATCTTCGTTTTCTCCAAATTGACTTGATGGAAGAAGTTGCTAATGGTCAATAACACATTCAATTTCGTTACAAGTCGCCGTACCAACTGTGAAATTCTGTTCACCAAATGAAAGAAAGATTTTTATTACTTTCGTTATCTTCGTACCAATGGAACAAAAACGAGGATCCAGGTAGCTATATTTATTTTCATAACTACCTTTGTTCAATCCACCATCATAACCATTAAAATCCTCGCGGAAAACAAAAAAGAATCGCAATCAAAGGAAACGAAAGACAGTCGCGCACAAAACCGACAATTAAATTGCAAAGATAAATCGATTTGAGATCGATCCGATAGCCACCAGTCGTTTTAAATCATTCTCCTCCCTTTATTAGCGGTGACAATAAACAATTAAATAATAATCAGAAGCCATTAACGGCCGGGCATAAAGGAGAACTGCATCTCGCCGAGCCGATTCCGATCGAGTTTTTACGCCGGTCTCGATGATATTTTCACCTGTCCGGCTTCGATTTTTTGCCCATCGTACACGGCAGCCTTCTTTGACGAATATCCATCGTCTGTGGACCTCTGTCGGACGTGTTTCCTTGTATCAAATCGATGGGACGCTGTACGCGTTGGTTCATTGTTGCCGCTATTTCGAGTCTATGGTTGTTCGCTTGATAAATCTGGGCGAACCGGTTCCACAGAGTGCTCGACTTTCACTAGAATATCTGTACTTATATACAGTCAATCACAAAAGTGCGAATTCCGGAACATTTTTGAGAAATCTTATCGTAAGTTAAGGATGAATTGGAAATGTATTTATTATTTTTCAAGAATGGAAAGATAATCATCAGTAATCACTTATACGCTTGTCTGTTAATTAGAAAGATATATAAAATATGGAAGATATCGTTAACTTTATTTTTCCGCTGCAGAAAAAAGGATTACTCGTTGTTGATAATTTCAGACTAATTACTAGCATTTCTATTTTGGGTAAGGTCCTCCTGGGTATTTTGTTTTTGGTGATTTCTATCAAATACAGTGTGTATGAATGATGATTCTTTCCTGAGTAATTTAGAAAAAAAACTGCCGCACAATACAGAACTATATTCAAGCATACAGAGTTGAGTTCCGGAATATCCTGTGCGTTATTACGTTTTCGAATGTCCCAGTTCAACTCATCTCAACTTTCATAAATATTCTCTATATCCATCTTTCTTAATTTTTGAGATAATTAATATAATTTGACAATGTTGTCTCTGTTTCTTTAATAGTATCTTTTGGATTCTATTAGATTTTGGAAAAAATATAACGTGCAGTTGAAAAATTTTAAAGGACATGAATTAAATTTGGCAGTGACATCGATGATCATCTTGTAGAGTTTGATTGATATAAAAAATTCTTGGATACATTGCCGAAAACTCCAAAAAATATCCAAGCCAATAAAATTTAAATCAGTGCTCTAATCTGTGAGGCAATTAAGATATCGGCCTTCAAATAGCAGGAGCTTCCAAAAATCTCAAATTATCTCAAAAGCTAACTTGGATATAAGGAATATTGAAGAAAGTTGACATGAATTAAAGAGGGGCATCCAAAAACATAATGATACATGTGATATCTCATTTAAAAATCTAAACCTGTATCGTTTGTAGCGGGAACTGAAGACAATGTACACTTATATAATCGCATTAAGTGACCACGCTGTATCGTTTCATATATTTCAATTTTTCATGGGATGTGTATAAAATAAAACGCTGCGCCGCTATTTACTGTTTATTAAGATTTCTATACAGGATGTATTTCTTATTGGCTGCATGCTATGTCCAAGCTTATTGGTCTTTTTTCCTCTTACATTTTCTCATAAGATGACGGAAGATGTGTTTTAACAATCAAACTGCTACCATAACTAAAATACCAGAATATACAGTGTGTCTACGGATTTGGTGCAAACTCATACAACACTGAACGTTGTTACATTTTTTTAAACTATTTTGTTTTAGTTTTTTTATACATATTTTTAGATATAAAATAATTTAATAATATTCTGGTTCACGAAATTAAATTCTTTATTATAAATATAAGATTTTATGAATTATTTTCTAGATATATATAAATTCGAATGTGATAAAAAACAACAAATAATTTATTCAACGTAGCCTCCACCTACTTCCACACACTTTTCGACCCTTTACCTAAATTCTCTGTTAACATACTGTTTGCATTTTATCTTTTAATGCTTCCAAATTCGTACCAAAATTATTATTTTCGTACACTCTTTGTTTAACGTGTCCCCAAAAATAAAAATCCATCGGCGTTTAATCGGGCGAGCGAGCTGGCCAATGAATAGGTCTAAAACGACAGATCCATCTTTTAGGAAAGTGATCGTCAAGCCAGTTTCTAATTAAAATAATTGAATGAGCAGGACATCCATCCTGCTGAAAGTAGACTGCATCTTGTTAATATCCTCCAACGATGGTCAAAACAACATTTTGTAACATATCGAAATGATTATGTTGATGTAAATTGTTTTCGAAAAAAAGGGGCCAATAATTTTATTGAATGAAATTCCACGTCACACATTTACTTTCTTATAACGCTGGCTTTTCCGATTAATACGAAAAATTGGATTCTCTTCTGCCCCACATCTGCAATTTTGGGATGATACATAACCATTAGTGGTAAAAGTAGCTTCATCCGAAAACAAAATTTTATGATGAAAAAATTCATCCTCTATAACACTTTCTCCAACCCAAGTACTAAATTCTAATCTAAACGCATCGTCCCGGGGTTCCAGAGTATGAATAAATTTGGGTTTGAATGGGTAAATTTTGCTTTCCTTAAAGGCTTACACCCAACACCGTCGCTCTCTTACGTAGTGATATTTTTGAATCTTCTAATACAGATCCCATAGCTAACAGTTAATGCATCATCTTCATTGTATTGTTTCTTTGTAACAACAGAGCCAGTTTCATCAAATTTCTTAACAAGCTTTTTCAAAGAATAGCGATACTAAAAAAAGCGAATATTAAATTTGTTGATCACTGTTCGATATGAAATATCACCAATTCCATAACACTTAAATAAATTCGTTATTGCAATGTTAGCATAATTGTGATGTCTTCGCGATTGCAAATGTCATGTCACTTAAATTTGAAACAAATAATTAAATATGAACAGGATTTCAAGGCAATACGATTATCAACAATGATTTGAAATTTTTGAAAGTAAGCAAACACGTTTTCAACATTTATATGCATACAGAAGGTAATCAGTGGATTTTAATATGATTTTTAATAGTTTTAAGTCAAGCAAAAACTTTCGTAAAGAATAACTTTTTTTCATAAAATGTTGAATAAAAAAGTTTTTTCCCTTGTGCACCAAATCCGTCGACACACTGTGTAATGAAACGGTGGAAGATAGTGAAGATACAAATAGAATAGATGCCGATGAAGTTAATTCCATTGTTAGTGGTATCTAGTAAAGATTGAGAAACTGCAAAGTACGATCACCCTTCTTGCTGAAAGTTATGGGTTTGATAACACAAAGCTTCACCATTCGCAACAATTTGGTGGGAAACCCATTAACTTCTTCTTGACAGCTTCATCAATTCTGTCATGATAAGCCTGTGACGATGTGTTTCTGTTAAATATACCCTGTGCTTAACATTTATCAAACAACATAGAAATAGCTAAAAATTTCACGAAAAGAGTGATTTCGTTTTATGTTTTACCAATTGTACTCAGGGTAACCCGCACAAGCATCGATATCTGAAATCTAAATCGGGTTCCTCTCAAGCTTCAATTCTGTGGTCCCAATTGTGTTTGATACATATTGGCGGTCGGTTGTTTTAATGTCAATATGACCTTATATGTCGATATCATTGCAGTGAGCATTGGTGATGTAGGATATATAGTTGAATTTTGTTGATGATAAATTTTAAATACAATAAACAGTCTTTATTGTAACTTCTCTACATACTTTTGGAACTGACTGTACCAAATCGAAATCGCAGCAAAAGATCATAGTAAACCTAACAAACCATATATTACACCGGCGTAATTCCGATAACAATATTGCAAGTGGAATGATCCAAAGCGGACATGATATGTGTAGGTTGATTATTACTTCGCTCCAGGTATAAAAGGTAGCGTGGCCGAGGATTCGGGCGTAAAAATCTACCACGTATTGGCGCTAGAAAGCGGTTGGGCGTGAACGCTGTTGCGGAACTGGCAATATACATTACGCTTTTTTTTACTTTCCTAAATCGTAAGATCGTAGTAGAGACCTAGTTTTATGTAAGACTAAAAAATGAATGAATTGCGGAAGTTAAATCAGTTTTCGATTGTTTGATTAGTTAATTAAGACAATTAAATCTGAAGTATGATAAAGGAGGAGATTAAAAGTATCTAACAGGTTATAGAATCACTAAAAAAATAAAGTTTGCATTGAGCAGTGAAAATTAGCGTAAGAATTAATAGGAAATTATTGCAAAATTAATACCAAATTCATAAATTGGGCTATCAATTACAGGTTTTCCGTCACCTGCAGTGTGATTGCTTGGTTGTAGTGCTGTAGCATTATGGTAGTGCACATACCAGACTGCACTAATTTAATTTACATTGTGCAAACTTTGGCACTACACCTTAGTTCTTACGATAATTTCTAACAACCTCACGTGAACGCAGGTTTACGTAAGCTGTTCTAGGATACACCGTTCAGCTTTCGTCGTACAGGTGTCGCAATTAGTTTCTGCGAGGTGCTTTTATTCATTAATAATCGTTCTTTGTATTTTCTTATTGATGAAACTACGTTCCAATAATATTTTCATTAATTTACAATACAATTTCCACCAAATAAAATACCCGTAATCGCTGCAATCATATTTAGGCTTCCGTTCTTTTCATTTCTCTGTGTCGGCATTCTTCTCCGTCTCTCGCAACTCTACGTTTTCAATTGAAAGCCAGCACACCCACCGAGATAGCACTATTTCTATTTCAACCTACGCCACTACACCCTCTACGGCTAGTAATTTGCGTAGGGTGCAGAACGGGACTGTAAAAACGGTATTTAATGAACGAAACCCTAACTCAACCGCCGCCACCGCCACAGCCTCCACCACAAGCAATTCGTCGTCCGATCCATTCATACAAATGAGATATCGTTTATTTCTCGTAGTTTATCTGCGATGATCTGCACGAACGTGTGCCTTTGACGTCCTCAAATTGACTTTTCGACGCGTCCTGTTGATTTGCATTCGAATCAACGGCGTATAAATAGACTGGCAAAAACGTCGTCTCAGTTGGGAGGTTCAATTTGGCTGGATGAGGAAGATGGTGTCTTAGGAGTGAATGAACGCCTTGCATTTGGGATAGCGGAAACTATTATCGACTAGCGACTTATTCGAACATCTTGCTATTTCGTTCTTTTACCACTTCTTGTATATTTGTGGAAGGCTCTGCTTTTACATTTATTTACGAGGATGGTATGATAAATATATGTGTAAAGGAAGATAACACAATTGTTTAGGATTTAGTAAATTTATTTATTGGTATAATCTTCTTGCAGTCCTAAACATGTTCCAAAGTTTTTAAACCATCCAAATAATAAGATTTGTCAAAATGGGCTTCTGTTTCGGCAATGACCTCTTCATTTGATGCGCCAAGTTTGGAAAAAAAAGGAAGCCACAGGAGGCCAAATCTGACGAATACGGTTGCTGAGTCACCAATTGGTACCGTCCGTAAGTGGATTATGTTTAATGTCGCATTTACCTTTGGAGCGACCGGGGCGTTATCGTGATGGTAGGGGGGGCCTTTTTCTCTTTAGTTCAACGTCGATTTGATCTAATAAATCAGCATAACCTGTGATTGCCGTCCTCTTTTTTAAATGGTTGATGGAATCGTCTTCGTCTTCTTTGGTGCGCCTTCGCCGGAAAACACCCATTTTTGCATCTTTGGTCTCTGGCCTGTGGTGATGTATCCAGATCTCATCATCATTAATTTTGTGTATCATTATTAATGTGAGGTTAACTTCTCTTTGTTTCCATGTACTTCTATTGTATTCTTGTTTGGCATCTCTTCTGTTAAAGATCTTGAAACTACTGACATATTATGCTTGAAAATTAAGGACAGAACGTTGTGTTCTCAATAATGTGCGTCCAGTCCTTTTGTTCGCCAGGTGCAACGACTCAGTACTTTATTTTGTTCAGTCTTATTGTAAGAAATGGAAGGATGTGTTTGATTTCTTTGAATAGCTTACACTGGAGTAGAAGGTGTTGAAGGGTCCATTAAAATCTGCTTAAATCAGCAAATGCGTCCTCCCTTTGGTTCTCTGAGTGCAGTTGTGCTTGATATTATTGTGTCTTTACAATTTATATCGTGTATTTAAAAGATCTTGTTTTTTGGATGATTTTTGGTAGAATATTGAAATATAGTAGATGATTTTAGTTACATTATTTGGGAATTTCCATCGAATTTTCCGCTCATATTCGCGCGATTCCCAAAACGCCATATCTGATGAGTCTAATTTCAATAAATTTTCGTTGAAATTTATGATACGTTAGTACCGAACGGACCATCCAAACGCTACTCCAACTGTCCAATAATTTATGCTTTCGTTGGAATTTACCAATCGATAGTTTAGAAGCGGAGTAAATATCTAAAATTAATATTGTTTATAGGCCGATTCTCCGAAGATTAACGGAAACGCTGAGCATTTACGGCAGTTTTTCACACGTTGCGATAAATTTTCATTTAGCGAAGTGGAATATCAAAAATCCGGAATAGAAACAGCCACTTCCATGGCAATTACAAAAGCGAAGGCGTTGGGTGCTTTTAATTTTAAATTTTATTACGACCTGAAGCTGAAATTGTTAAGACGAAAGCCCGCGGGACGGCGCCCTCCTTGCGAGTATAATTTCATTGCGCGAATTATACCATTTTAATTAAAATCTGCGAATTACCGGCATAAATAATGAAATTGGATTAGCGGAATTAATTTCGCGTGTTCCTTTCCTGTCTTAAAAAATAGAAAAGTAGCGGTATGTAACCAAGTAGAAAAAGCTAGCAACAAAATGAGTCTTTTTCTCTGATGTTTTAATGGATGTTGTATTGTGCATTGTGGCACAATACAATATTCAGAATCACGTTTATGAGTTTTATTTCCCATATTCTACAAAGTGTTGGACGCCACGTTTTGTTATGACGTTATACTTCGACGTCATGTTTGCCTTAGCGTCCACTTGGAAATCAGAGTTTTTATAACTTCTTAAATAAAATTTACTTAAAAAGATCCAGATTTCGTTTTTATTCATTACATTAAATGTTCTCATATTACGTAACTTGAAGAGAACGATCTTGCATCCCATTATTTTAAATGGGACTTACTCACAAAAAACACACAAACAAAGATTGACCTGTTTCGGAATCTTCTTCGTGGGATAATTATTTTAATTTCGATAGACTTTCTTGGTCAAACGATTTGGTATTCGATATGGTCTGATTAAAAAATTATCGACCAAAGCTGCCCACGTACTCGAAGAAAACCCATATTGATGGTTTCTTATTATAGTTTTATGGGGATTTTCGTAGCTACAATAATGCATGTTGCGCATATTTAGAATACCATCGTAGCTGAAGCCTATTTCATACGTGACATAATTGACAACAATAAATTTTCATTTTGGATTTGGTTTTGCAACCACTCGCAGCAGTGCACGCGTATATGATTTCTCTAATAAATGCTGAACTTTCTGGTACTTGATAGAAAGGGTAAAGGAGCTGTTGTCTCAAAATTTGCCTGACAGAATTCTTGGATCATTATCAACCAGTTGCGAAATAGCTTCTTTATTACGAGCTGTAGGATAGCTCCTTAGACCCCGCTGCCGAATTTTCAGAGAGGTGCATGGCATCTGGAGTTCCTCAAGGGTTGGCACTACAACCGGTAATGTTTGTTATTTACGTCATGGATACATCCCAGAATAGACGGTTCTCGATTTCTTCGTTTCTTCGATAGCCACAGCTTCATGATTAACTTCGGGAAGACGTAAGCTACTGCAATTTGTCTGGAAGCAGCACGAGCCGCTCTTTGTTCCTCTTACAAAGCAGCCATCTTCAGCTAATCATCAGTAAATGCCAATAAATATTCCGATACCTATTTGGAATTTGCCTTACAGGATATTTTTCTCGATAAAACCTTATGAACGAGCCTCGCCGTAGCACACAATCATGCTCTTTGCTTTAAAAAAGTACACAGCAACACGAAACAAACGAAAAACTAAACAATAAGGTACTTTAACAAAATAACGAAACTAGATTAATTGTATCCTTAGCCGTCCACAAACCTAGAAAGAACTGACCTCCGAAGCCATGTTTATAGAGACTTCTTTCAAATTTTGAGCACTTCTTCGCTCTTCGAGCAGTATAATGCACTATACTTCTTTTATTGTCACCCTGTACAAATTATTGCACGTAATTCCCTTCTTTGATATCTAAGTAAGGTCGATTTGTTACCCTTTCACATATACAATCGCTGCATATAAACAACTAAAATGCACCGGACACCGGCGCCAATTTTTCTACCCCTTAACTCGCTCCCGTATCGCAATCTCGCCGTTTCAGATTTATTTGTTTTGCCGTCGAAATGACGTATCGTCACGTGATCGGTCTGCACGGTTCCTTATAGGCCGCGTTAAATAAGGCAGGAGTTGCCCGCAGTTTCGCGTTTCCTTATCGGGACGCAGATTCATGGGCAAGCGTTTTAAATACCCACCAACCGACGCCGAGAATTATACGTTTCCTTTTGCCGTTTTATATTTCTGCAATTAAAGAAATGAAGCTAAGGTTCGCACGCATATAACGAGGGAAATAGTTACGTGTATCGGTAATAGGGGGCGCTTTACGTTCGAGACCTGGCTGCATTGTTTCATAAAAATATGCTCAAATGCCTAGTTAGCTAAGTACTTACGTAAATATGTTTGAAATAGTAGGAATACGTGAAATGAGGTGGGTGTTTTATTGTTTGCTAACATGCTCATTTTTCTTTAAATAACACAAGGTTGACAATACTTACCATTCTGGGTGGATTAGTATTTGATAATTTGCCAAATTTCCTTGTTTTTTTTTTAATTTTTAAGTTATGAAGTTATACTAGGTCTCACGAACGTTATGGTTACTTCCCTTGAAAATAAGGGGAAATGGGAGATTATGTTCGTCTTGGCTTGCAGTGGTTCGAAGGTGATCTCACTTCTGGAGTTTCGACGTGGGACCTAGAATATGATGCTACTCAAAGGGGGGGTTTCCAATGGGAGTGTCCTATACTTGATGCTAATCATGGTTGTCAACCAATAACAATAACATTGAACATATACTTTTAGTTAATCTTGACAAGTACCCTTGGAATGGGAATGAAAATGGGAGTATTTTAGTGTGTTATGAAAACCATGAAAAACTATTTTGGAAAAAATACTAACAGCTGGTTTCATAATCGACACCCTAAAGCGCCTTTAACTAAAGGACCGTTTAAGTTAAAGTGAATTTTACGGTTAATTTAAAATAAATACGTTTCATAAAGGCAATGGTGTTTAACTTTAGCTAAAGTCGACTTCAGTACAAAATTTATTATTTTCATCGTATTTCTATATAATGTCGGCAGAAGAAATCGCTTTACGCAGGCTTTTTAACATGAGACGTTCAACATCTTAAACGTGCTTTTTATTTTTTTTTTTTGTAAAAGTCGAACATGAGCGACAAATGCAAGAAAAGGAGAGGTGCTAAGTTTTCGAAGAAAGAAGAGATTGTTGGTGAAGGAAGTTCTAAAGACGCAGTACATTATGTAAGGCTACAAAGTATCAACAATTGAAAAGATATGCTGTAATTGTATATATTTACTGAAATTACTGAAATAATCTTGTATTATGCGCTTCTTTAAGTCTTTATCTCCACCGTTGTCATTAGTTTTTCATTATTCAGGTTGAGTCAATTTTTAGGGATATTTTGGTGCTGTAAATTACATCCACCGCTGAGTGTGATTGCAGTTCAATATATGCATAATCTCCTCCCCAGTCTCTAGTGCCGCTTCGCAACATCTCGAAATCTTATCAAAGTTTCGTTGTATAAGTTTTCTGAAGCTGCTTCTGTCTGCAATAGGGGTTTTGTGAGATAAGGTCTGTTTCTATAAGCAGTAGCCTCTAATAGCGTTGCCTTGTCGAAGTGCTATCAATTGCATTGCTAACTCGAGGTTTTCCAACATTATTAGCCACTTCTATGTTACTGCGTAGAATATAGGTGCGGCCTAAGAATAAGAAAATCAATGCTGTGGAAACTCGTTTCACTATCCTACAAGTTGAAGCTTTCCATACTCCTGTGAAATCCTCCGGTATTACAAGCATGACTTGACTTTAAAGGGATTATGAAGCACGTTTGTCCATTTTTATAGTAAACTAGGTAGATATTAATGTAAGACAACATGTAATGCTTAATGGCAACATACAATACAATGCATCTCCTAAAAAAAATCGCGTTTTGAAGAACTGGAACGCCTGCGACAAACATTATACCAGTAAAAATGCAAACAATCGAATCGTTAAAAAATTATTGGTAATATGCATGCATCAGATGCTAATCTGTACCTACACAATAAATGATTTCCAATCAATTCTCCTCAACCTAACATTGCCCAACAATGCCACGCTGTCGCATTCTGCATTGCTTTCGGTTATTTATTCCGCCTCGTTGTTTGAAATGCTACTCGGTCTTTATCACCATAGACGCAGCTAAAAAAAAAACCTACTGTACTACTGGCGAGCAAAAATAAAAAATCGGCCGAAATTGGAGCAGCAACCGCCTAGCATGGCACCGTTCACTTTCCCTCCGAACGTTGCATACCGTTCCGTAATAGGAATGCTTCGTTTTAGTTATCACTGGTCGGCGATCGTTATCTTTGTAATTATTTTAGCGTGGCTAGTAAACTGTGTGTCGGTTTTCCTTGTCCACCGAGACCGGCGAAAATAATATGTCATTGTGTGTTTTTTTGTTTTCGAGGAAATAGAACGCATGTAGAAATATGCTCATCCTCTAAACAAATATATTTATGATTTTCTTTTAATGAAAGTAGAAGGCAATGCTAGATTTGTAAGCTTGATTTTTAATCCGGCACCGGAAAAGGAATAGCAAATATGTTTATAAATTAAAAGAATTGACTACAATATTGTGATACTTTGTGCAACATGCAACACCACAGATAACAGCCTACAGAAAGCTTAGCATACGAGGGGAGTTTGGCAAATGCTTGGCCTTGACAAGAAAAATGTTTTTATGTGTAAAATTCATTTTATTTTTCACTTTTGAGGTCGATACACGTTTAGTCTAATGTTTTCTAAACCCATCTAAATAATACAATTTCTCCAATCTTGAAAAATAGGCAATTGTTTCGGCAATCACTTCATCGTTTGAGCCGAATCTTGTTCCGCGGAACTATTTTTCCATGCTCAGAAATGGGAAATATGGCGAATATTGACTCGTGGAATTTAATCATGGCGACAACACAAGTGCGCGCGCGTGCATTTCCTTGATGAAACATAATTATTTTGTTCCAAATGCAGGCGCTTTTCTTTTACAGCATTGTCGAAACGATCCAATAAGTTGGCATAATACTCGCCATTAATCGTTTTGGCCTTATCAAGCTGATCAATGTGGATCATGATGCCTACATTCCAAAACACTGTTCCATGGTCCAAAGTATCTTTGGTTTTCTTTGGCACCGGTTGGCCACGAAAAACCCACTGTTTGTGCTGTTCTCTGGTCTCTGGTGTGCTGTGATGAATTCATGTTTTTTTAGCAGTTATGAACTGACGTGCGTGTTTATGGTTAATTATGAGGAAAGCTGCACCCATCTTGCGGGAAGCTTCCTTGCATTCAAATGAGTTGTTAAAACGTTGTGTATTCAGTCAATTGAGATGCCCTTAGCCTCAGCAATCTCAAGCAGTTTCAATCTCCGATCATTCATTAGCATAATAGTGAATGTGATGCGGTGACCTCATTAGGACGATCAGGACGGTCTTCATAAAAAATGCTCGTCGATAGCAAAAAAGGTGTAAAGTTCCATATTCACCTCATCATTCGTTTTCTTTTACCTAAACAAAGATAACTTATTAATTAAAAATAAAAAGTGGCAATGAGAAAGTTGAAACCTTCAAGACTTCCTTTTTAGGAACGTTGTTGCTTCCTGTATATATCGATAACATTGTTAATATAACCAGTCACTGCAAAATCAATCTCTTCAAATGTGGCTGTAGAAAAATTCAGTCGCAAGCTTGACGATGTTTCGAACTAGCTAAAAGCAAATAAATAAATTTAAATTAAAAACAGTGAAGTCTAAAGCAGCAGCGATTAGTAATAGGGCATCCGTATTAAATGAATGAATTCTGATTGAGAATACCGTTATTGAATTTAAAATATCTCAGCACTGCTATTGCCGTCAAATTATCTTTTACAAGTCAAGTTAGTAGCATTATTAAACAAATTGCTATGAAATTTTCTCATAAATATCTATGAAGTATGGAGATGGTTTTTCATGAGATACTTCACGTTTGACTTCACGTCTTTCTTTTTCGAAAAGCTTAAAATAAAAATTCTTTAATCTTTCAGAAAATCTCTTAGAAGGCATGACAGCATGTTCAGTATGATTATAAAATTACAGCAACTTTGAGAAACTTTGCCGTGATAGGGTTCCATTAATCTAAAAAGCAATTATTATTAATGGATAGAATTTCTACCAAAGATAACTCGTAGTAGTGGATTAGTTTTCCTCCAAAACAAGAAAAGCGATTTACGTTTCCTTTGCAGTTAATTTCTTCTCAAAAATAAATTTTACATTTATTCCTCGTAGGAGACGTAATCTCTATTCGGCTAAATATACAGCGTCTAGCGCAATGCATTTAAGTTATCCGTTAATGTTACACCTCCTTTTTTTCTTCGCTTTCTCCTCAAAGGGTATAAGGCGAATATAAATACTGTAAAATATATTCTGCGAACTTGCGACTATTTCGCGATATCATGGGAATTATACACGAGATTTACCCCGCCGAATTTACATTTAAATTAAAGCGGTTGGCAAATTCTTCTTCCATTATCGCGGTTCCATATCTGTACCTAGACGCGAAGATATGAACTTTGTACCGCTGCGAGGTGAGAAGATATATATGCGCGTAGGTGTTATTTTATGAAAAATGCAGGTAGTGGGTAAGTGGATCCTGCATTTGCTGCGAGATTCCGTTGTAGAAAAGAAAATAAACTGCTTGGTTAAACTAAACGCGAAATCGGAAAGCTAAACTTATCTGAAAACATAGACCAATTTATGTTGTTTGTTTAAGCTTTGTACGTGCCAGCATTTATAACAAACGTTCAGGACACCAAATTTATAATTTTTGGTGATAATTCTACTGATTGTAGCAAGATATACATATGGGAAATCATATAACTCATATTCAATTTAACACAACTAATGGTAAATATTTCTATTCGTGACAATCTCTAATTATGTAGCTACGTACTCTGCTAATTATACTATTAACTACCACTGCAATACACGGATAAGGGACAGAACGTAACCATGCGAGAAGTCCATACTTCTGTAATAAATTAGTACTTCACTGACGGGTTTCTGTTATTTATAAGAATATTTTCCTTTTATATATTTTTTTTTTGAAAGATTTTTCTTAATATTCATGATAGCAAGGACTATGTCTCACAACACAAAGGTATCAGCAACCTACGCACCACACAGGTTTAATTAAGTAATCTGGATTAATTAATTAAATTTGTGTTTAATTAATTAATTAGGTTGTCGATACTTTTGTGTTTTTTTTAATAAAAAAGAAAACCTTATGGTAACGCTTCCTACATTACTCTTTCTACACATTGAAATCCACGGAGGAACAAATGTAAAAATATGAGTTAGTTTAGTAACACTAGACAAGACAAAATACGTTCAAAAATATCGAGAATTATATTGAAAGAGATGAAAATTGATTAAGGGGTGTTTCACCCCTTCAAAGTGAATTTCAGCCCATAAAAAAAAATCCTTGCGTATCTGAACATTCTCTACATCGCTACCAAGTTTCATTATCGATTCGGAATTTCACGTATGGAGAGCTTTCCTTTAAGTTTAACTTTGTTAAAAGAAAAAACAATTTTCATAAAAAATAATTCTTAGGTTTTGCAATGAGTGTGTTGTATCTAAGCGAGAAATAGTGCGTTTCCTTAATATTATTTGCTTCTTTTGCTTTCGCAAAAATCTCTTTTATATTAAACTCTTCGCGTCTGGATAATCGGAGATATTAATGAAAAAATCAAAAAATTTATTGCCTCTGAATGAGCCGATTTTGCTGAATATTTTATTTAAACTTCTAAATATAATCATGTTAGTAAAAATAAAGACATATGCCATATTTTAAAATAATTATTTATTTTAATGCTTTAAGAAGCAATAAAAGTTTGATTAGTCTCGTAAGTCTAATCCATTTGTTTTGCACATGTCACAAGTACATTTTTGTTTATATTACTGCTATTAACTTCTTCCGGGTTCATCTTCAGGATAACCGAACAGTTCACTTATCCTGAAGATGTCAGCATAAAGAAGTTAATAGCAGAATTTCCTTACTAACTTTATCAATTGTTTTTGTTCAATTCAAATTGAAATCGCTAAAAAAATTATTAGGCTAAATAAATTTTTGTCTCAGTCAAGTTAAAATCTTTAAAAGAATGAGATTCGGTTAAAAAAAAATAATTATCTTTAAAATAGGGTATATTTCTTATTTCTAATAATATGGTAATATTTAGAAGTTTAAATAAAATAGCAAACAATCAGCAAAACCGGCTCGTCCAGGCGAGCAAATGTTTAACTTTTTTCGTGAATATGTCCAGTTAGTAAAAAAATATCAAGATGCTGACGTAAGTTTTTAATTCTCTACTTTTCCGCGTGAAAAGAAAAATATTGTTCCACTTAACATTTTTGTGAAAAGCCGCTCTATTTATTATAAAGTCAGATAGAGCCTTCTAGTGGTTAGTTTACAACTTATAAAAAGTAGATCAAAACTGCATTTGATAATCAAATAAAGCTCTTTTAAACGAGGCCAAGATTGTTAGAATTAGTTAAGTCTAACAGAACAATCGGTATTTATTTTAAAAAACAATTGAGGTCTCCCCACCGCGTTGGTTCAGAAGATATGACAAAATATGTTGAAAGCAAAAACAGGGAATTGGAAAATAAAACGCACAAATTTTCGTTAACTCTTAATTAGGCAAAACACGATGAAAGCTAATTTTATACTTAATCCTGACTGTTACGCCAACTGGTGGTCAGCTTACAAACTCCAAAATCATTTTCAGTATTTTTTTTTTGCCATATTTACTAAGAAAGAATTTACCCGAAAGCTAGTATCTGAGATATAACCGGCTACCATTCTTGTTTGGTCATCCGGTACACGTATTTTCGAACACCACAATTAAAAGAATTGTGTTTATTTGTAACAAAACAAAACATATAACGATGCAACAAAAAGTACCTTGTTTCGGTATTTATAGACCAGTTCTAATTTATAACTTCTATATTCTAATTTTAAAACTGCGTTAAAGAATTAAAACATTAAAGCCGGATATAATCGTAACGCTAAGAACATATGCGGAACATTACAACTAATCAAAAATTTGAAATAAAGCTTTTTTCATAAAAAAAGCTTATTTCAAGCTCATAAGCTTTAAGAGATATCTTAAAGAAAAAATTATAAAAATTCGTTATTTTCTTAGAGTGGCAACATTTTTAATGTTTGTGTTAACGGACGTATAGATTCTAACAGTTTCGAGTCAGAATCACCTATTTGTTAAATCAAATACTTTATTGATCCATTGTGCACAAGAGAGGCACTATTCGTTGATATTACGCGTACTTTTAGGTGTTGAAATTGACTAATCTGTTGCAATTTCATTCTATTGACAGGTGTGTCACGTAATGTAAAGCGCGTTGGCTTTATTTTGCATTTCAGTGTACACAGCTTTTCCTCTCTGCAATGGGACGCCCAATTTTAGATGTTTTTTCAATTAATATTTATTTGTTTTCATATAAGAGAACTGGTTTCATTTATTTCATTTTCTGAACGTGTTTATTCTATGTACTCTGCTTTCTATGTCACTCCCGTATGTTGAGTGCGTATTTTTTAAACCTTTTATAACCTAGAGAAAAGGTACGTTAGGTACCGGACGAAGTAAAAGGGTTAGCTACATCGTAAGTAGTGGTTTAAACGAGTGCTGAAAGTGTAGCTAGTCACTACCATTAGGAGAACCGCGAGCCGCCACTACCACCAGAAGGGCGAGAAGACGCTATCGGTTTCCCGCCAACGGACCGCACCCATCATTCGATAATATTCATATTTTTCGCTGTAAATTTTCAAGGGAGTTAAGGGTCAGGTGAATCATATTCTGTTCAGAGGCAACGAGGAAGTTTTCGGTACTTAGCATAACACGTACTTTAATATTTAGAGTATTTCGTATCAAATAAATAAATTCGAGACGTCTGTAATCTTTTCGCACAATAAATCACGTTTCAGCTCTCTAAATTGGAGATACATATATATATATCTGTGTATACCGGGATGTCGTCGTGTTGTTTCAAAATATAAGCAGTAAGCACATTGTTTCGAGGTCTTATTGTGCCGATTTCCGACGGCACATCCTTATGCATGGCATTACGTTGCGAGCGTGAAGAGCAAAGAGGTTGTTTATTTCAAGAATTCCTTCTCTCTTGTTCTCTCCCATTCTTCGGGCAATATTCTGGAGCAACGTTGGAGATCTACCAAAGCGCAAAGCGAGGCAGCGAGCGGAATATTTGTTATTAAAATGCCTCTTATATGTATGTATATGTAGGCGAGCATTACCGCCTTTAAATACTGCCTTATTTAAATCGAGCCGCGCCAACGGTGGCTCCGCAGCGGCTAATGAATAATTTATGATAAGAGGACGCACACGAGCTGCGTTAATGTCATATTAACAAAGAGCGCCGTGTCTTACGGGCCCGAACGATGTTATTTGTTTTGTCACAACATCGCTTCTATGATTTTTCTACCATGAAGGGAGAAGTTCCTTTGCTACTCGAGACTGAATCGGGATATGCCAGAAAGAACATCTCTTTGTATTTATTCGAGAGGAAATTTCAATTTTTGAATTAGGACGATTTGAATAATCACAGAATAGAAGATTATTGGTTTAATGAGAAGGACAACTGCATGTAAATCTTTTATTTTCTGTACAAGATACACTGAAAGAATGAATTCAGTAGATTTAAAGCAACAAAAAAGTCTATTCGATGAATTAATAAATTTATCAAATCAACGAACCATGTTTATCAAATTGAAGCCTGTTTACAATTATAATAAATACTCGTTTGTTAACTTACTTTGTGAGAAGCGAAACAAGCAGAGATTTTTCATTAGATATTCATAAACGTATTCTTTGTATCAATAGATCCGTTTATTGTAATGTATAAACAGCAACATTAACTGATAAACTCGTTCGTCGAACCATTGCGTCTTTACGTATCTTTTTCGTCCAGGGCAAAATTGTGCCGTCTCTTGCTTGCTCTGCTTGCCCAAATATTATAGGCGTAATATATAGAACCCATAGAATAGAATGAAGTTATAAGAGTTTGCGAACGGTTGGAGAGACGCTTGCAACACACTGCTGACCCTGGTGATAAGAATACGTAGAATAACATTCTATTTTTTTTTCGATTCAACCTTGCAAATCGCTTGTACATCAAGAGAGAGAGCTAACGATAAAGACAGTTTATCTTTTCAGGTATGGATTACCAACCAACGCAGTGTTTGAAAGAATATAGGCGGAGAACAGAGAAACTCATGGTTACTAGGATCGGAAACCATTTTTTCTGAGCCGGAAATCCTTTCATGCCAAGCAATATCGTGTTAGTAAACCGCCACAGTACTCTACCTTTAACCTCTAAAACAAACAATAGGGTTGGCTGATAGGCCATACTTGTTATGCGGATAACGAATAAACGGATGGACTGGCTAGGAGGCATGACATGAAACGATCAGAGCTATCATCCAGGAACATTTTTTGAAAAAATTGGACGAAACTGACGCTTATCGTATTTCTAAAATCACTATGAGTTATTCGAATAATAAGACATAATAATAATAATACTAATAATAATAGTGTTGGAAAACACAGGATTTGCAATAATTGTGCTGAGAATAGCACAGCCGTTCCTCCTACACACCTAGTGTAACATACGTACA
This sequence comes from Oryctes borbonicus, assembly GCA_902654985.2. Lineage (NCBI taxonomy): Eukaryota > Metazoa > Arthropoda > Insecta > Coleoptera > Scarabaeidae > Oryctes > Oryctes borbonicus. The sequence continues at coordinate 5,421,690 of LR736862.1, forward strand.
TAATGAAACGAAAACATGCCTAAAACTGAACTTACGCTAACATTCTGTGATGAATTTACATCATGAAATTACATTAACAAAATTAAAGTGTCAGCAGAGGAGCGAGCCTTATGAAATTTTAAAACTATTTTCGCGCAGCGATTTGGATCATAGGCCTTTGCGACCTGGTAGGAACACGAGCGTTTGAACAAAGCGATGCGGTGTACAGTTCCTTTGAATATTAAATTTAGAGTACGCATATCGGTTCGTAAGAAAATGTTATTAAACAGATAAGCAGGCTGCTTGTATAATATCATTTTATGAAAAAGACTACATACGTGGAGCCCTCGATCACGCAAGTTTGTGAGATACGTGGTTAAATTTTCTAATGCCAAATATCGCAAGAATTATGAACCCTTTGAATACGTGACGAAGAGTTAGAAATAATACAAGGAAGAACAAAAGCGCTAGGGAGTCGCACAAGCTACGCTTTTCGACAATCAAGCAATGTCTTTGTGGGTACGTTAACCTTGAATTAATGTATGGACGTGTAATACAATGGAATGCATATGTTTCAAGCCTAAAGTGGACATCAAGAACCACACTTGGGTTTCTAGATTCAGATTCAACTGGCAATCAGTAATAAATTTTAGTTTTTCCTGAAGCAATGATGCACTATTTTTATTGAAAAAGCGCAGAACAGCAGATTTAGACGGGTTTAATACAGATGGATGCCAGGTGGAGATCTTAGCAATTGCATTCAGATTGTAACTAATATCATGCCCAGCATTTAAACATTCAGCAGGAAAGTTGAATGTCATCAGCATACATCTACATTCTACAGACTTGTGTGAAATGAAGACGAGTATACATACAGGCCCTTATTCACAAGAAGATCACCTAAATAATAACGAAACATATCAACCGCAAACTGAGGTAAACCATAAAGAAACAAGCGAACCATGCACCATGCAGCAAAATATCAGATGCTCGGCTAAAATCCAATAATGTCAAAGCTACTTTTTACCGCTATCCAAATATAGTCTGATTGGAAGTCGTGAATCGAGGATAGGTCTAAAATTAAATTTGTCAGAATTATAGTTAAGCTTGTGTTTTGTAGAAGGTACATAACACATGATCTGCTACACTATCAGGAATATTATCCAAGGATAACAATAGATCCATTAATAGCTGCAGCGTTTTGTAGACCCGGAGGAACATCGGGAACTGTTCTGCTTAAGTTCAATTGTTCCAGAGCTTTCCAGTGGTTCTTAGGTGATGTATGAATGCAAAGTTGAAATAAGCCTTTTTTTCACATTTGATAGACCGCGTAGCAAAGTTTCTTAAGGTTTTGTAGTAATTCCAACTACTGCAAATGGGGTTCCTTGTATTTAATAAGTGCTTTGTCTCTGAGCTTTATCATACGTTACATATCTAAGATTGCCAGCCAAGAATCTTCTTCGCGTGGCTGCAGGAATCGTGACTGCTAGAAGGCACAACTTTGGCATTGCATTTTCAATACCAATTATCGATTTCCACTAAAAGGTCATCCTTATGCTAATTTGGTAAACGTGGAAGTAACGATCTGGAAAATTAAGTTTTTGTTTGGAAAATGGAAAAAAAGAGAGGAAGCGACCCCTGTTGGTCGAGCTGAGGTTATATAGCAATAATTCTGAAGTACGCCGAGTAAATCTATCCTTCTGTCGAATTCCAGAAGTTCACACATAGAGGCTCTTCTCAGACTTTCAGCCATTACGAGAAAATGTGATTCAGCAGATGGCAAGATGGTGGCAAAATATTTGCTCAAATGTTTTCTTGACTTGCAAACACAGATAGCAATGCTTCCCCTGAGCAAGTCTCTTGTAGGTGCTCCTTTAATCGGTTAGAGACCTGGCAGAATTTTTGCCAAGTTAAATAAGCTTCCTGGCTCTATCTGAGCTGAGCAACGTAAATAACTTGGCAAGAGATAGAGTTGAGAAGTCCTCAAACGCGAAGGTTTTCCTCTTTTCTTTAACCCTGCGGACGACATGCACTTTATCATTAACGTTAAATCATAGGCCAACTAAAGGTTCTGAACCGAGCAAAGTCTATTCAGTTCATTAATTGGAGGTATGTCGGTTGATTTTTATTTCTTTAACTAATAATCGATTTACGTTTCGGATTCTTTTTTTTTCCTTTTTCAAAATGTTTATTTGTACAACAAAACCGGTTAAATCAAAACACAAAAGGAACTCATCATATTAGCGAAATACAACCTTTTGAATCCACTGGATCAATAGCGACGAATGTGAAGTTGATGCCTGAGAAAAACATCAAGCAACTTCGTTTAATATCCTCGCATTTCTAATTAAACGGGAAACATGTAACCTTTCAATTTTGCGGCAACAACACCGACATTAATCGATAATTTCCTCCGTTATAACAACGCGAAAATTGCAAACTTACCGTCATCTCCAAGTGCCTTCGTTAACCATTCACGGGCGTAATTTTACAGATTGTAATTGCGCTCCAATATAGCGAGGGACAATATCAACTTTATGCCACTCTAAACCAGGACGATAAGAGTGTAATATTGTGTCGACCAAACAGGTACGTACAATTCGCATGTGTATACACGTTTTGTGTGTTATATGGGTATCCTTTATGTCAGGCAGGCTAACATTCAAACACTACGGCAGTAACGTATGCATATAAAATCATTGTTAAGTGGTAATATGCGAGAGAGTCAAACAATAACAAATGGATGTGCTCCGATGTCTCTGTACCGCTTTGAATCCCCGGCACGGATACATGTTTGGAGGTTTGCGTCCCGCATTACGAGCGGTGAGTTGACGTCAGCTGTCCGTCTGTTTGGAAATTAGACGAAATTAGCTGGTTTGGATGTACGGTGAATTTTATGAAGTTCAACGGGAGGAGGTTAAAAAGAGGAAATACATTTACATGCCGTATACAGTATGGTAGTATTTCTTTTCAGAAATTCTATTTAGTATTTGCACCATGAGGAATTTTTTTATTAATTTATGGTTACACCGAGAAAAAAATTTGTGAAATTATAGCAAATTTACAAATTGATGATACCGAAAAGATTTTCCTATTAAAGAAAACTTCGTAAGTTTAAAGGTGTCCTATTAGTAAGCGAACAATTTTTATAAAAGGAAAAAATCCTGCGTCTATCGACATGCTCCAACCAACCTAATCAAAGCTCTAATTAAAGCACTCTAATTCAATTAATGAAAGAAACGGAAGAACGTAGTAACCTTTTTACTTTTCAGGCACATAATATCCGTTTATTTATTTTTTTTTTATAAAATATGAAATATTTTTTGTAATAAATAATGTGGAAAAGTTCACAGATTTCGCAATCGTTACAGCAATTGGATTTATTGGAACTTGTAATACTCCATGGATATGCTGGGCGCCGTTCTTCAACCGGTTAGCATAGTTATGTTACACGACCGTGACTCGAGGTTTTTAAAAACACAAACGA